>JARQZK010002547.1:0-20103 GCA_030704885.1 Cynegetis impunctata | reverse complement strand
TCGAAGCAACACGACACATTGCACATGTGAGAATTCATGTTCAGAGAATAATTGGAGTCATCAAAAATAAGTTTAGGATTTTTAAAGGACCATTACCAATAAGCATGCTAAAAGTTGGGAATAATGAAGTATGTATTCTTGATAAAATAGTTACAGTTTGCAGTGCATTGATTAACATTCTTCCTCCATAATTTGGACAAGCTATTCAATTTAAATTCCACCATATTTTAAGAATTATTTTTAGTATATTTTAAGTTTTATTATGCTTTAGTATTTATTTATTATTATACCACAAAATTATTGCAGAATATTTACATGTAATAATCTTAAACCTAGAGGTATAGAATACCTGTACAGGTGTGGCGATTACAAAAATAAGAAGCCTCTTATACCATAGTTGAAAAGTTTCTTATATAGGATTGCATGGTTGACTGTGTCAAAAGCTTTTGACAAGGCTAAGAATGCAATTATTGTAGGTTTACTTATATCTAAGAAATCGAATACATAGTCATATGACTCGTAATCACAATAACGTTAACCTTATCCATTCAAATAACAGATTTGGATTAAACTCAATTTTTCATAAAGGTACATCAATATATAATATCCTACCAGATAGGTTAAAAAATCTTAAGTGTAAAAACTTTAAACAAGAAATTAAAAAACACTTTATTTGATATTCTTGTTGAAACATACTTTTCTCACTTATATATCTTATTATAAACATGTAATATTTAGATATTAGATAATAAGGTTTATTATAATTAAAACTTAACTTAGTTATAGGATGAACTACATGACAATGTAACCATTTGTTTAGTTCAATAAAGAAAACATTCAACAAAAAATATTTTTTGTCAATAAAAGAATTTTGTTAGTAATTCTATTGGTTTATTTTCAAGGTATGAAAGTTATTGAAAATCGAACAGTAAGTCACAAAGTTGTCTTCATATAACAGCTTGGTTTATTTAATTTGTTTGAAATTTCACCATTGGTTTTACATTTACATCTTTATTTGAAATAGGAAGCCTAATATACATAAATAAGTAAAATAACACAAGCACAATAAAATATTTATACAAAAATAGTAAAATAACATGCAGATAATTATACAATTATTACATCACAACAGTATTACAGTATATATTTGTTTTAGTTACTATGTTTATTACAGTACCTAATTATTTTCCTTATCTTTATTTATTTACTTACAAATTCTTTTAGTGTTGTTTTAAAACTTTCCAAATTGGATAATTTGTTTAATACCTCAAGTAGTTCATTGAATTTGTGGGAACATTAAAGAAATATAAGTATATTATTTGAATTGGTATCATGTAATACAAAGGACCTGTAAATAAATATTAAAATGGGTCACTGGACAGAATGGGAGGAGACAAGTTAACTAAAGCTGCTGTCACAATCATAACATCATCCATATGTGGATCAAGTACCATTCAATTTTAGAAGAAACTATTTTCCATAGTTTGAGTCTCTGAATGGCCCTTTTCACATTAATTCGAGCTCTAGCGATTTCGGCAGTAAGATCTGCTTGCTCCTTGGATAGTTGTTTCTTCTTCCCCAGAAACAGGGGACGAATGAGTTTCAAATAATGATCTTCACATTCTTTCTCAATCATGAAACCCTTATCTACCATAACTCCATCATGAGGATCCAATTTGGAAATAAAATTCTCATTATTGAAGATTCCTTTGTCACTTGCTCCCCCTCCATAAGCAGGACTGACATATATCATGCCTGATGGGGTGACTTCTATCAAGAATTTCAGAGTCACGGTACCTTTACAATGGGAATAACTTTTGATCCTGGTTCTCAGGCATTTGCTCTTTTGTACTGGCACTTCTCTACAATCTAACACAACTCTAGTATTTAGAAATTTTCGGAAACAAACTGGCATATTTGCTAACACTTCCTCTTTACTAGGCCATTTTATTACTGGTTTCAAAACTGTTGCTAGCAGGGATAAAGTTGAATAGAAATATCTAGTACATGTTGACACAGATAAATTAAATAAAATTGCCAAACATCGAAAAGATTGGTTGCTTTTTATCTTAATAAGTATTATCCTCAGTCAAAGATTATATGGAATTTCTTGTGAATTAATATCCAGAATATTATTACTACAGTCTACAAGAGTCTTTATAGTATTTAAATCAACCCCAGTGAAACACCTCATTTTATAGTCCGAATCTAATCCATTTCCTAAATGATATATGGGAAAAGTTGTTTGTATCCCTTCATGAATCACAGCATCTAGTGTATTGACAATTGGTTCTTTGTAGCTATAAAGATGTCTTGATTCTAGTACTGGCTGTAATACAGGAAGATGATAATCGTAATCCAACATTGAAGAATTGTCTGGAATATCTACTGCAGCAAACTCGTTTTCCATAACATTCTCTTCAAACCTTTCCTGTGGTACTGGAAGATGATAATCATGATCCATCACTGGATTGCCTGGAATATTCACAGAAGCAAACTCACTTTCAATAACATCATCTCCAATACTTTCATCATTTTCATTACATTCAGCTTGTAACCTTAAAAATTCAATGATGTTTATAAAATAGTTATAAGATGTATGCCTGTGATTGAATTACCATGTTCTTCTGGATCGCCTTATCTTAGGAACAGTTTGGAATTTCAATTTGGGTATTTTTTGAGATGGAATAACATCTTGTCTGAGTCTTTTCAGTTTTTTTTCTCTAGTGCCTATAACAAAAGTAGGGTTAGTTTTTACAATTGTACATAATTTATCCATATACCTGGTGTAAAATCGTCATTAGTGAAGTGTTCACTGCAAAAACACATGTATTTTGTAACTGGCTTGCCAATTTTCAAAAGTTCTTTTCATTGTTTGGCTAGCTTTGGATCTTTTGGAAAAAAATGCATGGACACACTATATGAAATATAATTATTGCACTGAGCAGTATTTTTTTGATTTGCTCGTCATTATAAGTTTGATCTATCTTCTCCCGTTCACTAAACTAATTAAAAATGTAAAAAATCCAAATTGAACCAACCTAGACAATCATGTTATCTTATGGAGAAATAGTTTGTTTTTTCCCAGTTTGAAGTTCGAATTATGTAACCTAGATGTCGCCCACTTCGTGGGTTTCGCGAATCTAGAAAATGTCAACAAATGTCAATTTCGTTTTCTACAAGTTTCAAAAGATCGCATTTTTTATTATTATTACACATGAATTCAATTTTTGATGAAAAAGTTAAGGAGCGACGGGTACCGAATTTTACAAGTACTGAAAAACTGCACTTGATGAATTTAATTGCCAATAAATACGCATGTATATTGGAAGACAAAAAAATCGACAGGACATCTTCTTCTCAAAAAAATAGGGCCTGGCAATTAATCGAAAACGAATTTAATTCGTCATTTAGTACCGGCATATATAGAAATGCTGCGTGTCTTCAAAAATGCTATTCCAACAAAAAAAAAGAATTGAGAAAATCACTAGCACATGAAACTCTGCTGACAGGGGGTGGACCACCTCCAAAATTTAAAAAAGATGAAGCGGATCAAGTTTTTGAATCCATTTTGAACATAAAAGAATTGGTAGGGCTTAAAAATACCTTTGATGATGATGCTGATATGACAGTTATTGCATTAAACAAAGAACAGGATGTTGTTGAGTTTATACTCAATGATGATGGTTATATAGAACCAACATTGTCATTAGAGGTAATATTCAACATACTCTTTAGATAAAATTTGCTTATATTTTCTAAAATTAAAGAGATAGACAATAGTTGATGGAATCGGTCGTTACTACGTGATAATTTAACATGATGAACAAAACTAAATTTTAATTTACTACGTTTATTATCACAAAATAATTTGAAAAATTTAACACTGCGATTGCAATTTCGGTCACTAGACCATCATCGGGCAGATTGAGTTAAGAACTTACCCGATGATGGTCTAGTGACCGAAATTGCAATCGCAGTGTTAAATTTTTCAAATTATTTTGTGATAATAAACGTAGTAAATTAAAATTTAGATAGACAATATTTTCTCATTTTCTGTGAAGTTTAATAGCTGTTATTCTAGAGCATTACTGTTATGACCAAGAGCATGAGTAGTACCCATGATCAAGCAAGAAATATTGATGAAGACATCGATAATATCCGGTAAGAAAGAAACAAGGAAAAAATATACCCCAGGTCAACTCAGGCCGGCCTAAGGCGAAAATTGCAAGTGTGCTAGACTCAAATTTTATGCCCCTGCCGGGGGATCCGGGGGTATGGAATTTTTTGAAATTTAAGGTCCAAAAACACAGTTTTTGTGCACTTTTGCGCCTTGTAGAACATTAAATTTATGTATGACAATTTGATTCATTATTGATTGACTTGATATGTTCAGTAATCTTTCTTGTACTATAACCACTAGGTATATGTCAAATAAACTAATGAAAGCTTAACTCTTCATTGTTCTTGTGAACATAAGAGAGTTGTTCTTTACAGTTTACTGAGAATAATTATTTTCCCCGCAGTAGGTTTGTGGATTTTTCCATATTGAATTATACCAACTGATAATGTGCAATTTCCAGCTAACCAAAAACTTAGGGTTTTTGTCCAATACTAGTCCAACAAAAAATCTTCCACTTTTATCGTAATCTGAACCTGGGCCATCATCCAGAGATTCTAGATAATTGTATTTTCTTTCATGTAACAACCAGAGATACTATTAAAATAATAATAATAAATAATGTTTATTTGCACAACCAAAATAACAGTTTATCATAACATCAAGAATATGGAATAAAACTTGACTCTATAGCTAGGTAAAAACTAAAATATTCAATTATATAACCAGGAAAAACAGAGATTTTATAAAAAAACCAGACTCTCAGAAGTCCACTTTTCTTTTAGGACAGCTGTTATACGTCAGGAAAATTCAAAAAATATAATAACTCATTACGTTCAAATCATTCAAGCAGAGTATTCATGTTAATTCTTCTTTTATTTCATGTTGTTTCATTCAGTTTCACTGATAAGTACTTAGTTTTGTCCATTATACTCAAATTTCAACTTGATGTAGGTAGGTTATCTACTGTTTAACAGAGATAATATTGTCTTCAATCGAAACACAATGAACCACTGGAAAATACGAAGTCCAAAAAAACACAAATTACGAAGCTAAATGTTCGGAAACTCAAAATGAAATGAACCAAAACGATCTTAATTTCCGACGCCAATTGGCCTGAAAAGCAAAGCTGGGGGAGGGGGCAGGAAGAGTCACAACACTATCCGCATCCCGCCACGAGACGACTGTTCTACTGACCTTGGACCTTGGTCAAGGGCATCAGCCTTACTGTATTTCAGAACTGATTGGGGTAGCCGGGTAGATCTTCGGTTTTACATTGAATTTTAACTGTAATAGTTTTGAGACAAAATTCCTTCTATAGTCGGCGGCAAATCATTGGAAGCTTGGGATTTTTAGCTGTGTGAATTAATTTTTCAATCCACAAACTGACAACGACGCTGATCGAGGGGTGTAGAGGGGAGTGTACAGCTGTTTAGTGTACAAGCTTCCAATGATATGCCGGCGAGTATAGTTTAAATATTTCTGCCCAATATTTAAATCAGTTTCTAAAAATTTTCCGAATTCATTATTTTTGTTATACAAAAATTGGTCAATTTAATGCCCCTCCAAAAGGCTTGGGTGTGCCGCTGCATACTTCGCACACCCCTTAGGCCGGCCCTGGGTCAACTTCAAACTCCTATCAGTTCACCACTCCTTATAAAAGAACCGATTGGCAAGGAGAAAATGTTTCTGGAGCAGACACTAAGGTTACCTATAATTTAGAATACTTTTTTCATAGGCTTTAATAATAATTTTGTAACTTATAATAAAAGTTTTTGTTATTTGTGTAATATTTTGACTGTTCTTAAATTTAATATGGTATGGACAATTAGTTATTCAAGGAATTTTGTAGGCTTTCAGCTTGACACCTAGGAATCGAACAACTACAATAGTTAAGCCAATATCATCTGACGTGGGTAAAAAATTGAATGCCAACTCGAACACACCCAAGCTGAAAATGCCCTTATTATTAAGAAGCACATGCTAGAAATAGAGATTCTAGAGATAGAGTTAGCCAATAAAAAAAGAACATTCCACTTTCCAGAATAATGCCTCCAGTACGCTATAAGTTTGAAGGCATTGGTTTCACAATCTGCCATGTTGTACCTGTGCAAATCTTTCTGAATATATCTTTTAAATAATAAAAATGAGCATTTATTTATAACAATAAACAATTATAAAAATGATTCCTAATAATAATTTTTGTTTCGGAAGCTCCTTCGGATAAGTATTCTAGGTATTTTAGATAACTACACAGTTTTATATTACTAGTTTTATTAAAATAAAAATGACGCTTCTTCTTTATTCCACCTTACACCTTATACCAAAAATATTTCTACGACTTAACTCTATCAATTTCATCTTGACATATGACAGACACATAAGGCGCCTTCACTTGTTCAACCACAGAATTGAAATCTTTAACAATAATAACAATAAACTTGACTTGATGTAGTTTGTACAAAAATATGTATTTTTTATAAATTTGCAAAATAATTAACTAAATCATATATAAAGTCATGTGCTGGATTATATTGTAAATTTACTGCTGGAAGTTGTCCTTGATTAATTAAATAATTTAACTCCTCTGCATTTATTCTTTCAGGTGGTGGAGGAACATGTTCATGCATCTTTAGTGCAATATTGTGGAGAACAGCTGTAGCAACTATTATATTCAACAAATTATTTAAATAGCATCTGAGCCCATAACAAAGTGCTGGAAACCTTCTCTTCAATTTCTTGTTCTAATATGTGCTTCATTATACAGCTGTTCAGCACGAGTTGTTGGATTTGCTAATGGAGTAAGCAGGTAGGATTTCAGTGGATAACCACTATCCCCTAAAAAAGGAGCAAATTATTACTATTGTAAATCAAAAGTTATCGACAAATTTACCAAGTAGTATGCTATTTCCAAATTCTCCTGCTTCAAACCTGGTTCTCAAACGCCTATTATTAAACACTGTTGCATCTAGTGCTCATCCTGGCCATCTTGCCACAATATTGTGAATTGTTAGTTCACTATCACAGAGCAAGAGAAATATACCTATGGTTAAGTGTGTACTTACCAGGAGAGCAGATTTTTATGTGAGTTCCGTCTACACATCCTATGATTCGGGGAAACCTTGCAACTTGGTAAAAGTTGTTCTGACACCTGAGGATTTCTTGTGGGGTGCTTGATGAACCTATCATGCAGGCTGGCAATTACGGAAGAGACTTTGCTTGTAATCCTAGACACAGTGCTTTGATCCATGTGCATGAAATCACCAATATTAATTTGATGGGCACTGCTAGCATAAAACATTAAAGCAGTCAGTACTTGATTTGATGGGGATACACTATTATTTCTAAAAATAAGATAGATAATTATACAAACAACAAAAACAGTTTTTGATCTTTATTTACTAAATACTATGTAATACTTACAAATCACTTTCAAATTCCAATTAATCATCTATCATTTCCAAAATTGATATTACTGTGGGCTTTGTTAATCTAAATCTTCTGAAGAAACTTAAGTCGTCCATGGTCCATGTCCTCAATATAGTTTGGCCTATAGTACAAATGTCGTGGAAATCCAAAATTAATGATGTCTTAGACGTCCAGGTCATCATCAAGGATCATTTCATCATCCACTTCCATATTATTGGAATTTTTTTTAAAGATCAACCAAATTAAGTATTTAACAAAAATAATACACTACAAGAAACATACATAAGTATGAAACTCAGGTATGTCAAAATATCTGGCTTAACAAAATAAGCCCTCAATTTTGAAAGCTTAACTTAAACCAGGCATAAAGTGAGCTGAACGTACGGCGCATACCATGAAGTGAAATTGAAGTTGGGTTCCATAGGCACTCCTGTTGAACAGTGGATTTGCATTTGTTCATGCAAAGCAGGACAATCTGGGTATTGTAAACATGTTGTAGCTGTTCTCTTATATGTCAATTGGTGAGTATCAATAGTGAATGTGTGGAACTGTGGTGAATAATGCCTGTTTTTTTGTAGTAATCATGAACTAGACGCTCTAAGTTGTACGGATGTGAAGCAAGTGTGGGGTAAAGAAAAAAAGAAAGTTGACATGCTTTATTCTGCAGAAAGAGCTGTGGACTATTGGAACACAGAAGTGGATAAAACAAATTTGGAAATGTTATTTAAGTGTAATGAATCTCATCGTGAAAATGATTGTTTTAGTAATTGGTGCTTTTATCTTTATTTACAAGCAAACCATCATCCACAATTTCAGTTTTTTGCAGTAATGCAGCTTTAACAAGGGTACAAAGGTTGTATTTGTTTCATGATTTTATGGCAAATATCGAGCCTATGCAATTGATGCTTATTAAGCCACTTATGACACTGCAAAGTCGAGCTATTAAAAATTTATACTCATTGACAGTTAGATTCTCGACAGATTTATTATATAAAAGGTAAAATATTAAATCACTAGAAAACATGTAAAGAATACAAATATGCACATTTATCAATCTCTCAACAAAACAAAACATACTTCAACATTATTTGAAAAAAGAAATCGAATACATAGTCATATGACTCGTAATCACAATAACGTTAACCTTATCCATTCAAATAACAGATTTGGATTAAATTCAATTTTTCATAAAGGTACATCAATATATAATATCCTACCAGATAGGTTAAAAAATCTTAAGTGTAAAAACTTTAAACAAGAAATTAAAAAACACTTTATTTGATATTATTCTTGTTGAAACATACTTTTCTCACTTATATATCTTATTATAAACATGTAATATTTAGATATTAGATAAGGTTTATTATAATTAAAACTTAACTTAGTTATAGGATGAACTACATGACAATGTAACCATTTGTTTAGTTCAATAAAGAAAACATTTAACAAAAAATATTTTTTGTCAATAAAAGAATTTTGTTATTAATTCTATTGGTTTATTTTCAAGGTATGAAAGTTATTGAAAATCGAACAGTAAGTCACAAAAATGTGTCTTCATATAATAGCGTGGTTTATTTAATTTGTTTGAAATTTCATCATTGGTTTTACATTTACATCTTTATTTGAAATAGGAAGCCTAATATACAATATACATAAATAAGTAAAATAACACAAGCACAATAAAATATTTATACAAAAATAGTAAAATAACAATTTCAAAATAACATGCAGATAATTATGTTATTTGTTTTAGTTACTATGTTTATTACAGTATCTAATTATTTTCCTTATCTTTATTTATTTACTTACAAATTCTTTTAGTGTTGTTTTAAAACTTTCGTTTAATACCTCAAGTAGTTCATTGAATTTGTGGGAACATTTAAGAAATATAACTAGGCACCTCATACAAAATTAAGGCACATAAAGCAGTCCATTAAACACGAAATGATTTTGCAAAAATATTTATTTAGAGTAAAATGCTACATAATTATTATGTTTTCTCTTGCATCAATATGTTTAGCATCAAAATATCAATTCAGATAAAAGTAAGATGCAGCTAAACATTTTATTAATCCAACAACAGAAAATGAAACCTCTTATGTATCAAGTAAAGTTTGTTCATAGCTTTCTTAAAACTTTTAGAATCCCAACACACACTGAAATCACTATGATCTTCTGCAAAATGGTTGATAATATTTGTAAAATTTCCTTGATAGTTACAATCCATAATAGGACATGCAATAGCCGGTCTTTCTTCGCAGAATAATTCATGCATCCAAAGATCACATATGGTCAAATCAACACCACACATCCACCTGCATAAGTACTTCAAATTGGTAATATACTCACAGTGCGTGAAAATATCAGTACAATAAATACACTTTTTACTGTCGATATAAAAAAGACATTCTTGACATATTAATCTTAAACAACTGTTACACTTATAACGCCCAGGACTTTCGGAACAATATATACAAATTAGATTAATATCATTGCCGGTCTCACTCTTCTGCTGCCAAGATGTATTTCTTCGATTATTTTCAGCCATAATGCTTTTAGATAAATCACTAATTTCGAATTCGATATAATCTCATTGTTTATCACGTATTCAATTTGTTTTCATTTACAGGAAATTATTTACTATGTACTTCAACACATATAACGCGTGGAAAGATATAGTTTCTAGACATTCATGAATATAAGTTCGTAGAAATAACTAATGTAGAATGTGATTTTTGAGATCTTGCACAGCTTTATCAAATTTATTTAGTAGACTACTAAAAGCAGTAGTGAACTAGTGAAGGAAACACGAACGAAACACCAACCACCAACCCAAGCTACGGATCATAGACAATACCATAAAGTTGAGTCGCTAGTAAAATGCGTAATGCCAAACTAAGAATTTAGATTTACGACAAAACTGCGGTGGGACTCTGTGCACAGCGACTGAAATTAAGATCTTAGCGCCAGAACGGCTAATATCGGTACTACACTCTGGGCCATTAGCGTTTTTTTCAATTGATTGGGAATGGTATTTACGTTCATTTCATTTTTAGTTTTCGAACGTTTTGCTTCTTAATTTGTGTTTTTTTGGACTTCGATTTTCCAGTGTTTTATTGAGTTTCGATTGAGGGCAATATTATCTCTGTTCAACAATAGATATAAACCTACCTACCTACCTCAAGGTGAAATTTATACTGTGTTTTTTCATGAACATGAAAATAAGTAATAAAATAAAGAAGAGGACGAACAATTTAATGGGTTAGAGGAACTATAGATACATCATGAAAAGGCTGTATAATAGAACACATATTTATTTAAAAAGTAAGAAAACTTTCAAAAATTTCAAGAAAACATCGCTGACATGGCTACTTTCCTTGCCAAGTGAAGAGGTTCTAATGGACAAAACTAAGTACTTAAAAGCAAAACTGAAAGAAACAACATAAAATAAAAGAAGAATTAACATGAATAGGTACTCTGCTTGACTGTTGTGAACGTAATAAGTTATTATATTTTCCTGATGTATGAGAGCCCTCCTAATAGTATAAGCTTTTATGTGTAATCGTTTTGAACTAATTTTTTAAATGTGAATGTTAAATAAAGAAACTTCTGTTTTTATTCTTTAAATAACACACAATAACAAAAAAATCGTATGTACAAATGACACTGATATTTGTCTATAAACTCAAAAAGTGTATTAACCAAATGAACCATTTCATTTGCAAGAAATTTTTTACAGCAATATCCTCTGTTGAAGAAAATACAATTTTTGTTGGATTGATTTAAGAAAAGGGGAATATTTAAACTAATGGCGTCCGAAATTAAGATCTTAGCGCCGGAACGGCTAATATCGGTACTAGAGCATGGGAGATTAGCTGTTTTGTTTTCATTGGTTGTAATGGTATTTACGTTCAATTCGTTTTGAGTTTTCGAACGTTTATCGTCGTAATTTGTGTTTTTTTCGGACTTTGTATTTTCCTGTGATATATTGTGTTTGGATTGAGGACAATTTTATCTCTGTTCAACAGTAGATAACCTACCTACATCAAGTTGAAATTTACACTGAGTTTTTATCATTGAACATGAAAATCAATAATAAAATAAAGTAGAGGACGAATAAATTAATTGGTTGAAGGAACTATGTATACCTCATGAAAAGGATGTATGATAGAACACCTATTTATTTAAAAAATAAAAAAACTTTCAAAAGTTTCAAGAAAACATCTCTGACATGTCTACTTTCATTACGAACTGAAGAATTTTTGAGTATAATGGACAAAACTAAGTACTTACCAGCTAATCTGAAAGAAACAACATGAAATAAAAGAAGAATTAATATGAATACTCTGCTTGAATGGTTTGAACGTAATAAGTTATTATATTTTTTGAATTTTCCTGACGTATAACAGCTATCCTAAAAGTACGGTGGACTTCTGGGAGTCTGGTTTTTTTGATAGAATCTCTGTTTTCCTGATTATATATTTGAATATTTTAGTTTTTACCTAGCTATAGAGTCCAGATTTATTTCATATTCTTGGTGTTATGATAAACTGTTATTTTGGTTGTGCAAATAAACATCATTTGTTATTATTATTTTAATAGTATCTCTGGTTGTTACATGAAAGAAAATACAATAATCTAGAATCTCTGGATGATGGCCCAGGTTCAGTTTCCGATAAAAGTGGAAGATTTTTCGTTGGAATAGCATTGGACTTCAAAAACTTCTATATAGAAAAATCCACAAACTTACTGAATAATTATTCTCAGTAAACTGTAAAGAACAACTCTCTTATGTTCAGACATTTTTTTTTCAATCTTCAAGTTATGAATCCACACCTTTCTTCTGTCCATCATTTCCTTGTTTCCCAACTTTGTTTGGAATGCAACTTTGAATTGTCCAGCTTTCGGAAAGGTATGTAAGCTATATTCGGTTTTTTTTTGCCCAATATGCACAAAAGAATACACAATAATAGTGATTCATCTCTTCTGAACGTTTTTAAACGATGCAAAATACAATTAAAACTCAACAACTTCTCATATAAAATACACGTAAACAGATATAAACAAAGCAATCTATCTACCATGCTCTAGTAATATTCGACACCGGTAGGGGGCGTATCGCTTATTATGTTTTCCCTATAGTATAAGAATTTGTGTTGATTTTAAGAAAACTTTTAATCGTGTATTAGAGTCAGAACATTGTTTGTTGCCCCTTCCTGAAGATATATATGCAAGCCTTAGTGGCAATTGCTACTTTACGGTTTTAGATTTAAAGGGTGCCTTTAACAACAACAATTATTAGTAAGTGAATCATCTGAATAGTTACTTACTATCAACACTCATATGGGTGTCTTTTCGTTCAATCGCTTAACTTATGGCGTTAAAACAGCACCAGGAATTTTTCAATCCACAATATTATCAGGGTTGAGGAACACCAAGTGTTATATAGATGATATAATAGTTTCGGGAGATACTATAGAGTCGTGTTATCATACATTGATTGAAGTCCTCTCTAGATTAGAAGAATATAATGTCAAGATAAATGAAAGTAAGTGTATACACCCTACAGAAGAGAAAATAAGGAGTATTAAGACAGCGCCGTTACCTAAGAATATCACTCAGCTTAAATCATTTCTGGTTCTCTTAAATTATTACGGAAAATTCATTCCGATGTTATCTTCAAAATTGAAACCTTTGTATGATCTTTGTAGAGTAAATTCACAATTTTTGTGGACGGAAGAGTGTGAAAAAGTTTATCAAGCAAGTAAAGAGTTATTAACTTCAAATCATGTCCTCACACATTACAAGCCTACACTGCCTATTTATGTAACAGTGGATACGGAGTAGGTGCTGTCCTAAGCCATAGAAAAGAGGGTAAAGAACGTCCGGTAGCAAGTAAAGAGTTATTAACCTCAAATCATGTCCTCACACATTACAACCCTACATTGCCCATTTATGTAACCGCAGATGCTAGTGGATACGGAGTAGGTGCTGTCCTAAGCCATAGAATAGAGGGTAAAGAACGTCTGGTAGCGTTCGTTTCCAGTACGTTAACACCTGTTGAACAACGGTATTCTAATTTAGAGCGAGAAGCTCTCGCCATAATGTTTGGAATAAAAAAATTTCATAAATACATATTTGGTCGAAAATTCGTACTGATCAGTGATCATGAACCATTGAAATTTATTTTTAATCGTAATAAAGGCATTCCAATTACTGCTGCTGCGCGAATAACTAGATGGGCAATAACACTATCAGGTTATGACTATGATATTGAGTATAAAGAAGGCTGTTTAGTTGCAAATGCAGATGGTTTGTCTAGGTTACCTATTCAAGAGAGTACTGGAATTTCAGATTGTATTTTCTCATTCAACTTAGTAAATGAGTTTCCACTAACTGGTGAAGAGATTGTTCACGAATCTGAAAAGGATTTAGTTTTAACAAAAGTAATAGAAATGACCGCGTGAGGTTGGCCACAATCAGTTAATTCAGATGAACTGAAACCTTATTTTCAACGAAGACATGAACTATCTGTTGAACAAGGTTGTTTAATGTTTGGCAGTAGAGTTGCTGTTCCCAATAACTTAAGAACAAACATAATGAAACTTTTTCATGAACAACATGTAGGAAATGTACGTACGAAAATGTTAATTCGGTCATATTGCTGGTGGCCAAATATAAATAACGACATTGAAAAATTCATAAGCGCATGTGAAATCTGTCAAGAACATCAAAATTTTTCAAATAGCGAGTCACTTTTACCTTGGCCCACAGCACCAAATAACTTTTATAGAGTCAATATAGACTTCTTTCATAAATATGATCATACATTTCTCATATTGGTAGACAATAGATCAAAATGGGTAGATCTGAAACTTATGTCCAAGGGAACCACCGCTAAGGAGGTAATTTTAAAATTGAAAGAGATATTCTGTACGTTTGGTTTACCGGTTGAGCTCGTTTCTGACAATGGCCCTCCATTCAACTCTTCAGAATATCACATGTTTTGTCAAGCAAATGGTATAAAATTAATCAAATCCCCACCATATCACCCTCAAAGTAGGTAATGGTATAGCTGAAAGAGGAGTGCAAACAGTTAAGAAAGCATTAGATAAAAATATTTTTTCAAGCGGAGGTAATGATTTATCTGAGAACATTATGCAAAGTAGGTTGGCAAATTTTTTGTTTACTTATAGAATGACTCCTTGTACTGCAACATCTATATCAGCAGCTGACATGATATTTAAAAAAAGACCAAGATCTCGTTTTGACTTGATAAAGCCTACATACAGCAATAGTAATTTTGATGAGAAAGTTGATGACGTAATGAGAAGAACCGAATTATATTCTCCAAATGAATGTGTATATGTGAGAAATTACTAAAATGTTAAAAAAAAGAATAAACTCTGGGAGAAGGGTATAATTGTTAAAGTTTTGAGTTACTGTACTTATCTTGTGAAAGTTGGTAATATTATAAAACATATTCATGCTGGTAATTTTCTTTCTAATCCTAATGATGTGACTAGTAGTTATAATTCTGAGTGTAAGGAAGATCAGCCTGTTAATAATGATAACACCAAAGATAATGCGACCTTGCTTGAGTTGGGTATACCAGACATTGTAAGACCTGTGAGTACTTACCAGCTAAACTGAAAGAAACAACATGAAATAAAAGAAGAATTAATATGAATACTCTGCTTGAATGGTTTGAACGTAATAAGTTATTATATTTTTTGAATTTTCCTGACGTATAACAGCTATCCTAAAAGTACGGTGGACTTCTGAGAGTCTGGTTTTTTTGATAGAATCTCTGTTTTCCTGATTATATATTTGAATATTTTAGTTTTTACCTAGCTATAGAGTCCAGATTTATTTCATATTCTTGGTGTTATGATAAACTGTTATTTTGGTTGTGCAAATAAACATCATTTGTTATTATTATTTTAATAGTATCTCTGGTTGTTACATGAAAGAAAATACAATAATCTAGAATCTCTGGATGATGGCCCAGGTTCAGATTCCGATAAAAGTGGAAGATTTTTCGTTGGAATAGCATTGGACTTTAAAAACTTCTATATAGAAAAATCCACAAACTTACTGAATAATTATTCTCAGTAAACTGTAAAGAACAACTCTCTTATGTTCAGACATTTTTTTTTCAATCTTCAAGTTATGAGTCCACACCTTTCTTCTATCCATCATTTCCTTGTTTCCCAACTTTGTTTGGAATGCAACTTTGAATTGTCCAGCTTTCGGAAAGGTATGTAAGCTATATTCGGTTTTTTTTTGCCCAATATGCACAAAAGAATACACAACAATAGTGATTCATCTCTTCTGAACGTTTGTAAACGATGCAAAATACAATTAAAACTCAACAACTTCTCATATAAAATACACGTAAACAGATATAAACAAAGCAATCTATCTACCATGCTCTAGTAATATTCGACACCGGTAGGAGGCGTATCGCTTATTATGTTTTCCTTATAATATAAGAATTTGTGTTGATTTTAAGAAAACTTTTAATCGTGTATTAGAGTCAGAACATTGTTTGTTGCCCCTTCCTGAAGATATATATGCAAGCCTTAGTGGCAATTGCTACTTTACGGTTTTAGATTTAAAGGGTGCCTTTAACAACAACAATTATTAGTAAGTGAATCATCTGAAGAGTTACTTACTATCAACACTCATATGGGTGTCTTTTCGTTCAATCGCTTAACTTATGGCGTTAAAACAGCACCAGGAATTTTTCAATCCACAATATTATCAGGGTTGAAGAACACCAAGTGTTATATAGATGATATAATAGTTTCGGGAGATACTATAGAGTCGTGTTATCATACATTGATTGAAGTCCTCTCTAGATTAGAAGAATATAATGTCAAGATAAATGAAAGTAAGTGTAAATTTTTTGAAAAAAATGTAGAGTTTCTAGGTCATGTTATAGACAAGGAGGGTATACACCCTACAGAAGAGAAAATAAGGAGTATTAAGAAAGCGCCGTCACCTAAGAATATCACTCAGCTTAAATCATTTCTGGGTCTCTTAAATTATTACGGAAAATTCATTCCGATGTTATCTTCAAAATTGAAACCTTTGTATGATCTTTGTAGAGTAAATTCACAATTTTTGTGGACGGAAGAGTGTGAAAAAGTTTATCAAGCAAGTAAAGAGTTATTAACTTCAAATCATGTCCTCACACATTACAAGCCTACACTGCCTATTTATGTAACAGTGGATACGGAGTAGGTGCTGTCCTAAGCCATAGAAAAGAGGGTAAAGAACGTCCGGTAGCAAGTAAAGAGTTATTAACCTCAAATCATGTCCTCACACATTACAACCCTACACTGCCCATTTATGTAACAGCAGATGCTAGTGGATACGGAGTAGGTGCTGTCCTAAGCCATAGAATAGAGGGTAAAGAACGTCTGGTATCGTCTGTTTCCAGTACGTTAACACCTGTTGAACAACGGTATTCTAATTTAGAGCGAGAAGCTTTCGCCATAATGTTTGGAATAGAAAAAATTCATAAATATATATTTGGTCAAAAATTCGTACTGATCAGTGATCATGAACAATTGAAATTTATTTTTAATCGTAATAAAGGCATTCCAATTACTGCTGCTGCGCGAATAACTAGATGGGCAATAACACTATCAGGTTATGACTATGATATTGAGTATAAAGAAGGCTGTTTAGTTGCAAATGCAGATGGTTTGTCTAGGTTACCTATTCAAGAGAGTACTGGAATTTCAGATTGTATTTTCTCATTCAACTTAGTAAATGAGTTTCCACTAACTGGTGAAGAGATTGTTCACGAATCTGAAAAGGATTTAGTTTTAACAAAAGTAATAGGAATGACCGCGTGTGGTTGGCCACAATCAGTTAATTCAGATGAACTGAAACCTTATTTTCAACGAAGACATGAACTATCTGTTGAACAAGGTTGTTTAATGTTTGGCAGTAGAGTTGCTGTTCCAATAACTTAAGAACAAACATAATGAAACTTTTTCATGAACAACATGTAGGAATTGTACGTACGAAAATGTTAATTCGGTCATATTGCTGGTGGCCAAATATAAATAACGACATTGAAAAATTCATAAGCGCATGTGAAATCTGTCAAGAACATCAACATTTTTCAAATAGCGAGTCACTTTTAACTTGGCCCGCAGCACCAAATAACTTTTATAGAGTCAATATAGGCTTCTTTCATAAATATGATCATACATTTCTCATATTGGTAGACAATAGATCAAAATGGATATATCTGAAACTTATGTCCAAGGGAACCACCGCTAAGGAGGTAATTTTAAAATTGAAAGAGATATTCTGTACGTTTGGTGTACCGGTTGAGCTCGTTTCTGACAATGGCCCTCCATTCAACTCTTCAGAATATCACATGTTTTGTCAAGCAAATGGTATAAAATTAATCAAATCCCCACCATATCACCCTCAAAGTAATGGTATAGCTGAAAGAGGAATGCAAACAGTTAAGAAAGCATTAGATAAAAATATTTTTTCAAGCGGAGGTAATGATTTATCTGAGAACATTATGCAAAGTAGGTTGGCAAATTTTTTGTTTACTTATAGAATGACTCCTTGTACTTCAACATCTATATCACCAGCTGACATGATATTTAAAAAAAGACCAAGATCTCGTTTTGACTTGATAAAGCCTACATACAGCAATAGTAATTTTGATGAGAAAGTTGATGACGTAATGAGAAGAACCGAATTATATTCTCCAAATGAATGTGTATATCTGAGAAATTACTAAAATGTTAAAAAAAAGAATAAACTCTGGGAGAAGGGTATAATTGTTAAAGTTTTGAGTTACTGTACTCATCTTGTGAAAGTTGGTAATATTATAAAACATATTCATGCTGGTAATTTTCTTTCTAATACTAATGATGTGACTAGTAGTTATAATTCTGAGTGTAAGGAAGATCAGTCTGTTAATAATGATCAACGCATCAAAGATAATGCGACCTTGCCTGAGTTGGGTATACCAGACATTGTAAGACCTGTGAGTGAAGCTATGATCAGTCCTCAGACAAATAAATCAAGTTCTAATATTGAGCCTATTAGTGCTGAAAATTCAAATTCTAGTCCACCCCAAAAGGTTGCCATAGCTCCGAACACAAGTCGCTCTGGTAGGGTAATAAAACCCCCCATCAAATTAGATTTGTAATATTGTATATTATATAAGTTGGTCATTCTTTTAGTGGGAGGAGAATGTTGTGAATCTTGCTAAGACCAATATATTCAAGAGTACAAAGACTACACTTTGGTCCGCGTAGACCAGCGATACTCAAACTGCGGCCCGCCAGGCTTTTGACGTATAACAGCTATCCTAAAAGTACGGCGGACTTCTGAGCGTCTGGTTTTTTTGATAGAATCTCTGTTTTCCTGATTATATAATTGAATATTTTAGTTTTTACCTAGCTATAGAGTCAAGATTCATTTCATATTCTTGATATTATAATAAACTGTTATTTTGGTTGTGCAAATAAACATCATTTGTTATTATTATTTTAATAGTATCTCTGGTTGTTACATGAAAGAAAATACAATAATGTAGAATCTCTGGATGATGGACCAGGTTCAGATTTCGATAAAAGTGGAACATGTAACTGTCAACCTATCTTACTTCTCTAATGGCCGTATTCGCCGTTTTCTGTTTTAACGAGGCTTGCATAAGCTCGCTTAAACATTAAGCCAAGTTTAAAGTTTTCGTTATGTACCGCAGAATAAACGGGGCTTACATAAGCGTTAAATTAACTTGGCAACGTTGTATCTTTTAGGTATGGAGGGTAGAAGTAAGGAGGACCAACTCAGTGTATTAAAAAGTGTCCGCTGAAATGGAGCAAATTAAGGTGGCGCCATAATAGCAAGTGGAAAGATTTTAAAAACAGCGCCATAAATTATTAGAGTAGGATACTAAATTAAAAAGGAAAGCAAGACTTCTCTTTGGATTTACAACAATAAATTAATAATAATAATAAAAAATTTATCTAAAAAGTTTATAAAAATCGAATCATTATCCACGTTAGTTTAGCTGTTTTATAGGTTATACTTACTAAATTACATTTGACTACGTAAATAGTTGACGTTTTATAAACTGCAATATTCTCATTTCTCAACTACACTAGTCATCACAGACATTAAATTTTCCAACTCAGCACACTTTACTCCGTTTACAACTGCTAATTTCATATCCTTTCCTCTTGCTACGCTAGCGTTATTTTGGTGGGTTAGTGAACTATAATTTGCTGCTTACAGGTGGACACTTTTTCAACTTGTCCCCCATACAAGACGGTCCTCCTTACTTCTACACTCCATACTTTTAGGGAAATTAAATATTTTGTGTAACAAGACAAGTGACAAGTCTTGAAATGTAAAGGCGATTCAATATAAGCGCGACGCCCTCTTGCGGATTTTCAATGTAACTAAATGAAAGTACATCAGATGTTTGTTTACATTTGTGTTTGCATATAGTTTACATGCATTTGATTCAAAGTTGAGTGGTATTTGTGATTGTATCTGCATAA
>JARQZK010002546.1:0-20124 GCA_030704885.1 Cynegetis impunctata | reverse complement strand
TCTCAATAATCTTCCAGCTGCTAATTCAGGATTTCGCAAATTTGGAAGCAACAAGACATCATTTTCAGGTTCATATAAACCTAAATCAACCTGGCCAAGATTAACATCCCCATGATCTTCTAACTCAACAGGTGGAATATTATTATTTATGCATATGTTATGCAAGACAACACAGGCATTTATGATTTTAGAAGATTTCTCAGGACTGTAATGAAGAACTCTATGCTTAAGAAGACATCGAAATCTTAATTTCAGTACTCCATTACACCTTTCAATAAGGAACCTTGTACTCTTCTGTCTATCATTGTACCTTTCTTCTGGGGAATTTTGTTCTGGATTTTCAACTGGTGTCATCAGCCAGGGTCTTAAAGCATATCCTGAATCACCTATAATGATGGTTGAGATTAACACATTAGTAAATGTACACTTAACTGATTCCATATTATTTATTGCATATCTGGAAAATTTCTTTGATCATTACTTACCCAGAAGAAAAACTTTGGTTTTGTTTCTATGAAGGTTCTGCATGTGTGGTAATACAGCACTATTATTTCATATAAAACTATCATGGGTGCTTCCTGGTTATCTTGCACAAACATTCATGATTCTTAAATCAGTATCACAAATCTGAAAAATATTTAGGTATATGTGTATTCTGTATTCTGTATTTTTGGGAGTGCAGTCGAGACCACAGCACTTAGGCCCCATTGGGCCCTTTGTGCATCCTCCCCGGGAACATCACCAGCCTAGGCTCCCAACCATCCCAGTCGTTTGAAAAAGAGGGTGATTGCACCTAGGGGGATTTCCCTCAAGGTGGCTAAAGTTGGCCACCGTTCACCCAGAATGGATTCTCGGAGTGACAGGACAGCGGAGCATTCACAGAGGACATGCTGTACTGTCTCGTCTTCCTGTTCACAGCCTCTGCAGAGAGGTGTGTCGCTTAATCCCATATTAAATAAGGGCTTCCGAAGTTGGCAGTGTCCCGTTAAGATTCCCACGACGTTGCGTAGTTTTCCTCTGGGCATCGACAGGTAAGTCATTGCTGCCTCTTTATTGGGATAATTTAAAAGTTCCCTGGCTAGTCTGCAGGTGGTTGTTTCATCCCATAGGATTTTGAATTTTTGATGGGTGTTCTCTTTCATCATTTGTGACTTTGCTGTCAGCGGTAGTAGGCTGGAAGGGCCTGGACCGAATATTTCCAGTCCGGCTGCTTTTCTAGCCATTTCGTCAGCTTTTTTGTTGCCATTGCATCTCGTGTGGCCTTTCACCCCGCACACCATGTTTTGGTTTGTGTGGGCTGCACCGCAAGTGCTTGATGGCATTCCCATAGTGACTGTGAAGTTATTTTATGATTCCTTCAGGGCCAGTAATGATTGTCTACTATCTGTGTAGATTTTAATGTTTTTGTTCGTTATGTTCCTACGAGCAATCTCGTTCGCGGCTATGGTTATGCCCGTTAGCTCTGTCTGAACTATGTTGGCACATTTGTCCATGGTCCACTTAAGTTGAAATCGCAGGTGTCTCGAATATATTCCACAGCCTGCTCCTTTTTCTCGCTTTGATCCGTCCGTGAAAATATTGATCGTTCCTTCATCGGAGGTCTCATTTCTATTGTTTGTGTGTATTGAGTAGGATTTGTCAAAAACAAATCGCGGGGGAATGCTGTCTGCCTTAACCTGTAGCAGGGGCATCGTGTTAGTAGCCTCAAGCCACAGGCGACGTCTAGTCTCCCCACATCCTACTTCTGGCTTTATACCAATAGTCTCAAGGCGTGCCATAGTTGCCAAGGCCACTTCTTGTAGATAAATATCCAAAGGTGGCAGGCATAGCATTACCTCTATTGCCCTAGTTGGTGTTGTTCGCATAGCTCCGGTCACACTTAGACACGCGGTCCTTTGTATCTGCCCAAGCTTGAGTTTTGCTGTTGCCTGTTGGCTTTTAGGCCACCAGACAACGGCTCCATAGGCTATCATCGGTCTCACGATGGCAGTATATATCCACATGACCACCCTGGGTTTTAGTCCCCAGGTTTTCCCCATGATCCTGCGGCACTGTCCGTAGGAGATCTGTGCCTTTTTTAGTCTTCTCTCCAGGTGAAGATTCCAAGTGAGTTTGGCGTCAAGGTCGCTCCCAGTTATTTGACCTCTGACTTGAAACTTAATTCTGTGGTTAGGAGAACAGGTGCTTTTAATGGCCCCAGTTTCCTTTTCTTTGTGAAGAGAACCATCTCCGTCTTTCTGGGGTTGATTGATAGAGAGTTCTCCTCACACCATTTTTCGATTATTCTCAGGGCCCTCTGCATTCTGTCGCACAGAACTCCTTATATTTTTCCACTTAGCAGTATCGTTAAGTCATCTGCGTATGCAATTGAGTAGAATTCCTCTTCGCAGAGGCGGCGCAAGAGGCTGTCGAGAACTAGGTTCCATAGCAGCGGAGATAGGACACCCCCCTGCGGACAGCCTCTCGCGACCATTCCCCTGACGACGATGTTGTCTACACTGATTCTAACAGCTCTTTTTGAGAGCATGTTTGAGATCCAGCCCCTGACAGTCTGAGGAACACCTCTGTCTGCCAGTGCGGATTCAATTTTGGGGAAGGTGGTTTTGTCAAACGCACCCTCAATGTCTATGAACATCCCCAGGGTGGACTCTTTGTTGTCCAGAGATTTCTCAATTCGACCAGCAACCAGATGGAGGGCTGTGTCGGTGGATCTGCCTGGGGTATATGCGTGCTGGTTGGGATGCAGCGGTTGTGTATTCAAAATAGCATCCCTTAGGTATCGTTCGCATAGTCTCTCCATTGTTTTCAGCAGAAACGAGGTCAGACTAATTGGTCGGTATGCTTTGGGTGTGGTGTAATCCATTCTACCTGTCTTAGGAATAAATACCACCCTCACCTCCCTCCAAGGCTGTGGTATGTACCGGCGCGCCAAGCACGTCCTGAACATCCTCATCAGGTGCGGCATTAATTCGCCCAAGCCCCACTTTAGCAAGGCGGGGTAAATGCCGTCAATGCCTGGTGATTTGAAGGGTGAGAAGGTCTGTATTGCCCAGCCTATTCTGTCTTCAGTAACTATTTGGTTGGCTTGTTGCCACTCCAAGTCTGAAGGTTCTATTTCAATTTCAGTTGGCCATTCCTTCCCTTTTGTGACCACGGAATTGGGGAAGTGAGTTTGCATAAGCAACTCTAGGCTTTCACGAAGATCAGCAGTTGTGGTGCCGTCTTCTTTCTTCAGTAGACCTATATTTGTGTCTCGATCTTTAGCAAGGATTTTACAAAGCCTAGCGGCCTCTGAGTAGTCTTCGACTTCCTCACAGTAGGTATATGTGTAATGTGAGGATTAATTTTGATCTGAAATATGTATTACCAGCTGTACATTTATAGAATGATACCCCTTTCGATTAACATATACTGCCTCCAGAGATATATAGGAATATATATATATATATATATATATATATATATATATATATATATATATATATATATATATATATATATATATATATATATATATATATATATATATATATATATATATATATATATATATATATATGGCGACATGTGTACAATCAACACAGCCTAGTACTCTAGGAAAATCATGATTGAGATAGAACCTGCAAATCATTTTTTAGTTGATAAATCATTACAATGAATATGTGTTACAGACTTATTACGTATTTGAGAAATTTCTTCTAAAGTTTTTGGCATTTTCACATAATGATTGAATATATCAGGCATATTCAAAGCAGTGATAACTTCCTCAATACATCTACTCACTGAAGGCTGGCTCATCCCATGATTGATATTACTGCCTACATCAAGCTGATAGCTCCCAGATGCAAAAAATCTGTGAGCTGTTAATACCTGAAAGGAAACAATACTCAAGTTGTTGTCATGGCATATATCATCTGAAGCACTACAACTTTACTCACTTTTCTTTCAATACTTAGGGCTGATATTCGGCTGGGATGCCTCATATAAGGAGTTAGCAAATCAATAAGGTCATAAGTGCTAGTTTTATTGAGTCTATATAGTTTAACTAAACCTAGCTGGGTCTCTTCAAATGCATCATCGTATACCCGAAATCTTCTTCTATTATCAGCGAGGAGCTCTGCATTTTCCAGCTAGAGCTTCAATACCAGCTCTTCTGATGAGCTGATTTAAATTAGCCATATTCAATAATTTCTTATCTGAGATACCTATTTCTTATTCACATAAAATTGACCTGTCCATCCACCCACATCAAGCAAAAAACAAATCAATTTGAAATTTAATTTCAAACTTTACACAATCATAACAAATATTAACCTCTTCTTTTCGATCATAAGATACCTTATGCGCATGCTCCTTATGAAAATTCGCATTCGCAGAGAAGATTCGTATGCCTAGTACCCATACGTGTGAATTCGTACGACTGGCGGATGCTTTATTTCGTATACTATGATTCGAGAATACCTACAACTACAAGTCATACGCAAATTGTCGATGACCATCAAATGTCGTATACGCAATTGACTCGAGAATATCCCCCCTGCTACCTTGTGCCGACGGCCAATTTCCAGGTACCAGGTGCTAAAGATACAAGAAAATACAACTGACTTTTCTTAGTTTCTCAGTCTTGATTTTTATATATGCTACTCAGGGAACTATTTCAATACCTTCTGCAAGCAGCCGGACCCATCGTATGGACAAAACTTCTAGCCAGACACAAATTGAGTGTCCTTATGAGTATGAGCACAATGTCATAATTCGCTCATTTAAGCGCGAGAGTGATTATTTATGCGTATACTCAAACATAGAGCATGCTAACGTAGACAGTATGTACAGAAGGGAGATCGACGAGCATTGATAATCACTATCGCGCTTAAATGGGCGAATCCTGACATTGCGCTCATACTCATAGGGACACTTAATTTGTGTCTGGCAGTATGTTTGGCCTATACGATCGGTATGTCTGCAGAAGGTATTGAAATAGTTTCCTTAGTATCATATAAGAAAATCAAGACTGAGAAAATAAGAAAAGTCAGTTGAGTTTTTTCAATCTTTAGCACCTGGTACCTGGAATGTGGCCGTCAGCACAAGGTAGCAGGTATCCATACACTGAAAGTACATACGAACACTACTTCATTGCACACATATTATTGCTGAGAAAATGAGTAACGTCTGGCTGGACTAGGATAGTCAGGTAGTTTCGTAATTTTTAAACAATGCAGAAGGAAGCATAGTATGAATAATTTGGCTATTCAATAGAAGACCTGAATGTTTCTATTTATTTATCTGTAATGATTCTAGAAAATTAAGTTCAATTCCCTTACTTCAAGCATTTGAGCATTTGATATTTTAAAGTCAAAGTTGAATGTGTGATTATCTTGGGCTAAATAGTTTGAAATAGTGAATTCGACTTTTGATCGACAAAGCTACGATTTTGTTCTGAAATTCCAGTCTGAAAGCTTTTGAAAGTTCTATGAATGTGAATCTTATCACAATTGCCACAATTAATTTTATGAACTCCTGATTTACTGTATTGTTTTTGTAAACTTTTGATTATTGGCCCCCAAACGGTCATAGTTTAGATACTCATGGTATATATATATATATATATATATATATATATATATATATATATATATATATATATATATATATATATATATATATATATATATATATATATATATATATATATATATAGGGTTTATTTCACTAGGATAATGTCAACATTTAATAACTATTTGCATAAACATTATTTATTAAAATACACTATAATTATTTACGCGTTTCGACTTCTAGTCATTTTCAAAACAATTTCACAATCAATTCAATATTTAACAGTCTTTGTAATACATAGCAAGGTCGTCGATGTCATACTGGTTGTCTCACGTGATTAACTCCTTCTCTCTCTTAATTCGTATTTTCTCAGTTTTCTCGGTGAATGATGTTATGGTATATTCTTCTGAAGTTTTCAATGTCAGCTCTTGAGTTCAATGTTGTTTTTTCTTCTCTTTGGATGGCTATCATCTCCATTATGTTTGTTTTTTGTTGTTGTTTTTCTTTTCCGATAATTTTCGCATTTTTAAAATCAAACGAATGTAGTTGTTCAATTGCATGTTTTGCCAGCGCAGTTGTTTTTTGTTTGTTCGTATAGAGTATTCATGTTCGTATAATCTTCTGTTCAAATACTGTTTTGTGTTACCTATATAACACGTATTACAATCAAGACAATCTATTGAATATATCGTATTTGTTTCGTTTTGTCGTTCTATTTTCGGTTTCATTTTTGTATACAGCGAGCCAGTTATGTTATTAGGTTTGTGGCCTATTTTTATATTGTACTTATTCAGAACGTTACTTATTTTGTAAGATATTTCTGGTATAAATTCCATTCCCATGTATTTTATCTCCACATCGACATTTTTTGTTTTTTGGCTATTTTGGTTATAAATTTGTTGTATTCTTTTTTAATAATTGGTTCGTAAAATTTTTTTGGATAATCGTTCTTGTCTAACACTTCTTTAATTTTTCTTATATTTTTAGGTCTTAACTCAGGGTTGGATAGTTTAACAGCTTTATCTGTGAGAGAATTCACAACACTTTTCTTATATTTCATAGGTACGAGTGAATTGTAATTAAGGTATCTTTCCGACCAAGTCTTTTTGTTGTACCAATCTGTGATAATTGAACCATCTTCTCTTCTAATTAAAGTTATATCTAAGAAATTTATTTTGTTGTTTTCTTCTATTTCTTTTGTAAATTGCAATCTGTTATGGTATGAATTGAAGGCCTTTAACAAATCTTCAATATGTTCAGGTTTTATTGATGTTCTACAATCATCTACAAATCTCTTGAAGAATTTTGGTTTATTTTCTAAGTTGTTTATAACAGATATTTCTAGTTCTTCTGATACTAAGTTGGCTAACCAGAATGATAAAAGACATTCACCTCGAAGAAAATGACATCTTAGCGGAATCTTTCTCAGATTCATATATTATCAAGTGTAAATATCTTTTTGATGATTTATTTCCTCCGAATCCTCCTATTGTATCATGAGATACTATCTGATGGAATGGCTCCGAAGCTGGGCCTAGTTGGGACAAGGGTTGTTTGAAATTTCCAAATCTTGTTTTATTTTTTATGCATGTTTCACATGTTCGACAAATAAGTTTTATATGTTTGTGCATATTTTTAAAGTAATATGTTGGTGTCAAAGTAAGTGTTAATTGTTTTACATCTATGTGGCTGTTACTGTGTATTTTTTTTATTAGTTTAATACCGAAGTCCTCTGTAATCCAAATTTTTTTTTTGTTATTTAAGGTTTTATAATAAATATTATTTTTAGTTTCGAATTTTTCATTTTCTGTTTGTAATTGTTTTTGGTTGTTTACTACGTCATCTAGCGAAACAAAGTTTACTATTTGGATATTAGATTCATTATTAACGTTATTTTTCTAAAACCAGGTTACGTGAAAGAGCATCCGCTTCTGTATTATTTTCTCCAGGGTTATATATTATGTTAAAATCGTAGTTTGATATATAATTTAATATTGTTAATAATTCAGGGTCCTCTGACTTTTTTATTATTATTGAAATTTTCAAGAGTTTGTTTATGATCAGAAAAGATAGTAAATTATGACCCATTAAGTTGTACTGCCAATATTAATATCGATTCTTTTATTGCCAGACATTCCAGGAATATTGCACGTTTATTTTTTGTGATTGAGTTAATTTTTTTGAAAAGAAAAATACTGGTTTCAGTAAATTATCTTTTTGAGGTTGTTTAAGGATCGCTCCTACTCCTTCTTTTGACGCATCTGTAAAAATGTATATTGGAAGTTTCGGATCGAAGATCGCAAGTATTGGTTCTGAGCTTAGATAATTTTTTATTTTATTAAAACTTTCTTCGCATTTCCGTGACCACACAAATTTTACGTTTTTTATAAGTAAATTGTGAAAGGCTCTAGTATTATTGTTGCATTTGGAATGTATTTCAAATAAAAATTAATTTTTCCTAATAGTTGACTGATATTATTTTAATTCCTAGGTATTAGAAAATGACATCTTAGCAAGCCTTGACATAAAATCACTCTACCTAAGTATACCCGTTGAGGAAGCCCTAAACAAAATCTCAAGGAATGAGCGTTTTCCAGATTACGTCATCGGCCTCGCGGAACACTATCTGAAAAACACTTACTTTATGTTTAACAACAAAATCTACAAGCAAACAGATGGCGCACCTATGGGATCCTCGCTTTCACCGGTTATAGCAAACCTTTTCATGATATATTTCGAAAAAGAGGCTCTACAAAATGCTCCATTGAAACCCAAATTCTGGAAACGCTATGTTGATGATATTTTCTTAATCTGGCCACACCCTCAGAAAGATTTAGAGAATTTTCTACAATACCTCAACAGTATACACCAAAAAATCCAGTTTACTTTAGAAATTGAACAAAATAGAAAACTGCCATTTCTGGACTTACTCCTTACAAGAAATCTGAACGGAACTTTGGGCTTCAGCGTATATCGCAAACCTACACATACTAACAGATACCTGAACGCACAATCCCACCACCACCCTTCACAAAAACAGTCAGTAGTGAACTCATTAATTTCCAGATCTTTTCGACTAACAGAACCAGAAACAAGAGAACAAGAAATAAAACAGATTACAACCGCCTTACGACAAAATGGATATACATACACTGACATCAAAAAGGCCATCAAAAAACAAGAAAATCCAACAAAAACATCAAAAAACAACGCCGAAGAATTCAGACAAAAAGCAGTACTTCCATACGTAAAAGGAATTACAGATAAAATTGGAAGAGTCTTGAGAAAAATAACATAACACCGATATTTAAACCTCAGAAAACAATAGCCAATATACTAGGAAACCCGAAAGATAAAATCGGACTAGAAAACCACGGCGTCTACAGCATACCTTGTGCAGATTGCGGCCAAACATATATAGGACAAACGAACAGAAAAATATCAGCAAGAATCCAAGAACATAAAATTTGCGTCAGGAACAAACAAACAACATCAGCCCTATTTCAACATCACCAAGCAACCGGCCACCGAATCGATTTTGACCAATCAAGAGAAATAGCATCAATAGAAAACTACAGGGTCCGTACCATAAGAGAAGCCCTAGAAATAGAGAAATCAGGACATCTGAACAAACGATACGATGCTCTGAATATTCCACTAACTTGGAAAACAATTTCAAAAAACACGAAAACGCCTAGAACAACACAAGACGTGAAAACAAACATCGACGAAGAAAATCGAAGCCAAGAAGTGTGGGGGCGGAGCCTATGCAGCGAACCGGCCAATCAGGAAACAGGACCAGCCAATGCCAATAAAACCCGGACACAAGCAGAGGCGAACAGTAGTTGCCGTCGAGTCACCAGACGTACAGCAGCATTTGAAAATGCCAAATGAGATTTTGGCGAAACTTCGTGAAACAAACGGTGCTTCTCAGCGCCAACAAAACTTTCGAAACAATCGGATTGAACCCCGGAATCTTTCTCAGATTCATATATTATCAAGTGTAAATATCTTTTTGATGATTTATTTCCTCCGAATCCTCCTATTGTATCATGAGATACTATCTGATGGAATGGCTCCGAAGCTGGGCCTAGTTGGGACAAGGGTTGTTTGAAATTTCCAAATCTTGTTTTATTTTTTATGCATGTTTCACATGTTCGACAAATAAGTTTTATATGTTTGTGCATATTTTTAAAGTAATATGTTGGTGTCAAAGTAAGTGTTAATTGTTTTACATCTATGTGGCTGTTACTGTGTATTTTTTTTATTAGTTTAATACCGAAGTCCTCTGTAATCCAAATTTTTTTTTTGTTATTTAAGGTTTTATAATAAATATTATTTTTAGTTTCGAATTTTTCATTTTCTGTTTGTAATTGTTTTTGGTTGTTTACTACGTCATCTAGCGAAACAAAGTTTACTATTTGGATATTAGATTCATTATTAACGTTATTTTCTAAAACCAGGTTACGTGAAAGAGCATCCGCTTCTGTATTATTTTCTCCAGGGTTATATATTATGTTAAAATCGTAGTTTGATATATAATTTAATATTGTTAATAATTCAGGGTCCTGACTTTTTATTATATTGAAATTTTCAAGAGGTTTATGATCAGAAAAGATAGTAAATTTATGACCCATTAAGTTGTACTGCCAATATAATATCGATTCTTTTATTGCCAGACATTCCAGGAATATTGCACGTTTATTTTTTGTGATTGAGTTAATTTTTTTGAAAAGAAAAATACTGGTTTCAGTAAATTATCTTTTTGAGGTTGTTTAAGGATCGCTCCTACTCCTTCTTTTGACGCATCTGTAAAAATGTATATTGGAAGTTTCGGATCGAAGATCGCAAGTATTGGTTCTGAGCTTAGATAATTTTTTATTTTATTAAAACTTTCTTCGCATTTCCGTGACCACACAAATTTTACGTTTTTTATAAGTAAATTGTGAAAGGCTCTAGTATTATTGTTGCATTTGGAATGTATTTCAAATAAAAATTAATTTTTCCTAATAGTTGACTGATATTATTTTGATTCCTAGGTATTGGAAAATTTTTTATTGCAATTAAATTGTCATTTATGGGTCTTATTATATTTCCTTCTATTTCATGACCCAGATACACAACTAAAGTTTTAGCAAAAAAGCACTTCTTTTTGTTCAATTTGAAACCCGCATTTTTAATAGCCATCAGGGTTTTAACAATATGAATTAGGTGTTCTGAGCTATTTTTTGAAAAAATTTGAATATCATCTATATAATTTATTGCAGATGTATTAAGATTATTCTTGGAGATTACGTCACTCAGTGTTCTCTGAAAAATTGACGAAGCCGATTTTAACCCAAATGGTAAACATGACCATTGCCACTGTCCGTTATGTGTGATGAATGCCGTCTTTTGTTTATCCTTTTCTCTAATCGGAATCGACCAAAACGCCGAATTTATGTCGAGTTTTGTAAAATATAAGCAATCGCGCGGTAAAAGTAATAGGTCATCTATTATAGGAAATGGATGGCATTCTGGAACGATTATTTTATTTAGTTCCCTATAGTATATACACAGACGTGATTTTTTTCCTTCCTCCTTCTTAAAAACAAGAGTTACAGGAGATGCATAAGGACTTGAATAATATTCTATGAGACCTGCTTCTAGAAGAGATTTTATTTGTGTATTCATTTCTTCTTTATCCTGCAATGAGCATTTATATGGTTTTCTTGCAATGTATTTGTTTTTTTTAAGTTTTATTGTTGCCTCGTAGTTTGTTACAGCGCCGACATCGTACTTGTTTTCAGCGAAAATTTTTTCATATTTGTCTAATAGACATTTCAAAGACTCTTCGTTATTGTCTACATTTGTTATTGCAGTATTTATTTGGATTTCCTTAAGTGAATTAGATCTTTTTTCTTCATATTTTTGGAAAATTTCTAATTTTTCATTCTGACAGCCTAAATGTTTTAATAACATCTAATCCCAGAAGAATATCATCTTGAAATGATTCACTCATTATTATAAAAAGAGGCCATTATTTTGAAATATTAAATATTTTTAAGTTTACTATAATTGAACCTAATGTTTCAGTGGAACCTGAAACCGTATTTATTTTTTTCACCCCACTTATATTTTCATTTAATTTTAGTCTTTTCACAGTGTTATAATTTAGCACCGATATATTGGCTCCATAATCATAAAGTGCGATAGCCGGATAGTTGTTAACTAGAACATTCAATTTAATAAGTGGGGTAGTTATTCGTTTTTTGATTCATCAGATGATGAAATACTTTCTTGGATTTCCAAGTTATTAACCATTTTAATTTTATCATTTTTGATATTTTCCTTATGTTTTATGATTTTATTACGACATAAGTTTTCTGGATGATATCTATTTGGGAAACCCCTATCTTTGCAATAGGAGCATGGTTTCAATTCCGATTTATTCGAGAATTTAATTTGCGTTTTATTTTCAACTATGGAGATATTTTTATTTTTGATTAATAACCAAACTTTCTAATTGTCGAATACTCGACATCAATTTATCTATTGAGTTTAAATCTCTTTTGGTAATCTGTGACCTTATATGAGATGGCAAACCCAATACAATGAAATTTATTTGGCTATTCGTAGTTAATTCAGGATCAGCATCTATAAGTAAGTTAATTTTTTTAAGTGCATAATCTAACATTGGCCCTTTAATGTATCGAAAAGTGTAAGCATAATTTATTTCAACCCAACCTATCTCTGAAAAAGTGTCCAGAAAAGAGATGGTGTGTGTTTTTAGAAAAGCAAGAAACCAATCAAGAGCCGGTTCGTCTAAAAAAATTTTTAACACTTCTTGATAATGCAGGCTACCTATTTTTAAACGATTACATTCCTGAACGAAAAGGTCTAAAAATATTTTCGCATTTTGATTTTTTCCCGAAAATTTATCCAGAATCATATCTTTTACAACTAAACTTGAGGATTTGTTTTCAACCGATTTTATTTTAAAAATAAGAGATGAGATGGGGATGGGATCGGTGAGAGCCCGTGCCTCGTCCAAATAAAGACCATTAAAACACATGTTTCCCTCCTCATCTATGTAATTGTTTTAGAGTTCATTCACCAGTGTTATCCATACATTCCGAAAATTTCCACGTGTCTTCATGCTCTTAGTTACATTTTTCACAACGCTTGTGTCGAATAATTTCTGGTGGTACTCCTCAAGTTGATACTCCCTTGGGAAAAATTGTATCCTCATTTTCGAGCTGTATTGTGATCACCTTCACAATCGTTTTTGCATTCAGACAATCAGATACGAAATGAAATTTCGCAAGTGGTGAAGTCATGCTTTGTATGTTTGTTGATTTATAAGTCTGCTATCAAGACTTATGATGTATTTAAGTACGGCTGTTGATGTTAGCAATAACTGAAAAGTTTATTAAAACACATAATTACATACATTAAACCTATTCAATACATTATAACATTACCTGAATCAACAAACAAGTACATTAATTCACAAATGAATATGTTTGTTTTCAACAAATATACAATTCATGACAGTGTCAAATTCATACAATTGAAAATGAACAGTAGTCAAGGTATCTGGATATGATGACCTGATAAATCTTTGAGAAACCTCGCAACCCTGATCCACTCAGTCGACTGCACTGAGCGCATCGTTAGGTTGGACGAAACTCCAAACTTACATATATATATAAAAAAAAAATATATATATATATATATATATATATATATATATATATATATATATATATATATATATATATATATATATATATATAACTGAGATTGAATTCTCGCACATCACTTGGTGAAACATCATAAAGAATAAAGTATAAACTTTAAAATAAAAACACTTGGCTTATGTTTCACAATATGAAAAATCTTTAGATACTGTACTTAGCAGTAATAAAAAGTCGACATGTTTCGAGCTATGAACTCATTATCAAGACTGACAACAGGAGAGTATTGCATCGTAATTTATAAAACAGACAAAAGCAAAGGTGATACCTGAAAATCAATTTGTTCGTTTACAAGGGGTAATTGACTATTATGGGCGGAACTTATTTCGATAATTTCGAGATGGTCAAGACGTTTACCCTTGTTACCTGAATGTAACAATTCGGTTTTGTTGAAATCCAGGAAGTGATTGAATTTTATACAATGTTCAGAGAAGCCAGTGGTATTTTTGTTGAAAATACTTCCCAATAAATTATATGCCTAATTTGAGTAGCAAAATTTGTAACAGACTATCGAAAAATAACGTTAAAATAATTTGTACAAATAAAAGAAACTTGAAGTCACTCTTGGTCAATAATAAAGAAAAATCTAACATCGGAGAAAACAGTGGTATTTACAAAATATTTTGCGACGAATGTCCTGCTTTCTATATTGGACAGACAGGAAGGAATATAAATATTCGTGTTGAAGAACATAAAAAGTCAATTTTACAAAACAAAAATACCAATGGCTTCTCTGAACATTGTATAAAATTCAATCACTTCCTGGATTTCAACAAAACCAAATTGTTACATTCAGGTAACAAGGGTAAACGTCTTGACCTTCTCGAAATTATCGAAATAAGTTCCGCACATAATAGTCAATTACCCCTTGTAAACGAACAAATTGATTTTCAGGTATCACCTTTGCTTTTGTCTGTTTTATAAATTACGATGCAATACTCTCCTGTTGTCAGTCTTGATAATGAGTTCATAGCTCGAAACATGTCGACTTTTTATTACTGCTAAGTACAGTATCTAAAGATTTTTTATATTGTGAAACATAAGCCAAGTGTTTTTATTTTAAAGTTTATACTTTATATATATATATATATATATATATATATATATATATATATATATATATATATATATATATATATATATATATATATATATATATATATATATATATATATTGGTGGTATTGGTATTGGTGAGTGCGGATGGTGACCGATGCGCTGCGACCTTATTAGATCTATTGTGCCCCATCTTCTTCTGCTTCTCGATGTTTTCTCGTTTTACAGCAGCCCCTCAAGCCTCAATACCTTCAGGAATTTGAGGATTTTTTAAGGGGTCTATTCGTGGTATTTCTTCTACAGTCAGCTGGTATGATCCCAGTGTGTTAAGTCTTTCATGGTGCACAGCATAGCACTCCATTAGTATATGGTGGGGTGTTTCTGGACGTTCCTTGCAGAATCTGCAGGTGCTGTCCCCCTCTAAACCTAGCTTCCTTAGGTGTTCTTTGAGTCTGCAATGCCCCGTAAGAAATCCTGTTATTGTCTTTAGACTAGTTTTGCTGAGGTTGATCAGTGTCTTCGATCTTGCTCGGTTGAACTTTCCGAGAAGATCTTTGGCCTGCCTCAGTCCTGGAAGTCTTTGCCAGTATGTTGCTCTCATTGCTTCTTCAGCTTTATTGAGTTCTTCTTGGAAGTAAGATTTTCCAAGTCCGCAGAAAGGTTCTGGCCCGATCAGTGGCGTTGACGCACCCTTTCGTGCCAGGGTGTCTGCTTGTTCATTACCTTTCACTCCGGCGTGCCCCGGCACCCAGAGGAGTATCACTTTGTTGTTCCTGCCCAGATCGTTTAGTTTGTCTAGGCATTCACAAACCATCTTTGAGTTGATGTTATAAGAGCTCAACGCTTTGATGGCTGCTTGGCTATCGGAAAGGATCGCAATTTCCTTGTTCCGATATTTCCTATCGAGGTTGAACTGAATGCACCTTTCTATGGCGTGAATTTCCGCTTGAAAAATACTGGGGAACTGGCCCATGGGTTCTGAGTATTTGGTACGAGGCCCAACGACTCCTGCTCCAGTTCCTTCGGGAGTTTTAGACCCGTCCGTATACCATATTATGGTATTCTTCTCCAGTGCTCGAATGGATTCTATGCTCCATTCCTTCTTGGTATTTAGTTCCGTTCGAAATAATTTCTTGAAACTAAACTTCCTGGTAATTTCATCAGTTGGGAGGTCAGCAAGGTGTGCACTTCCGATAAGGGTTGAGTCCCTTGTACCGTATGCAGCACCTTTGAGTCCAACTTTAGCCAACCTGAGGTTTGCTCCCCAAGCAGTTCTCCTCACCGTGATGTGGAGAGGAGTGAGGTCCAGAATGACCTCTAGTGCTGCTGTTGGAGTCGATCTCATTGCTCCTGTTATACAAAGACATGCTAGTCTTTGCACTTTCTCCAAGGTTTTCTTTGCTGTGGTGAGTTCGGTTCTGCCATACCACACTACTGCTCCGTAGGTGATCATAGGTCTCACTATCATGGTGTACATCCATCGCAGTATTGATGGGTTACAGCCCCACGTTTTTCCTGCGATGTTTCTGCACACCATCAGTGATGATTTTGCCTTGTTAACGATCTTTTCTACGTGCATGTTCCAGAGTAGTTTTGAGTCTAGGGTGAGCCCTAGATACTTCACAACTTGCTGCCATTCTAAGTCTGCTCCGTCGAGACGAATAGTCCTTAAGTGCTGAAGCTTTGTTCTTCTAGTGAAGGGTACCACTGTGGTTTTTGATGCGTTAATTCTCAATCCCACCGAGAGGCACCACCTTCTGTTAGTCTCTAGCTCCCTTTCTATGAGGTCGCAGAGGGTTCCTTCGAATTTACCTTTGGCCATGATGACTATGTCGTCAGCATAGCCGAGGCAAGTGACTCCGTTCCCGGTCAGTTTTTCGAGTAATTCGTCCACTACAATACTCCACATCAGAGGTGATAGTACCCCTCCTTGTGCTCATCCCCTGTTTATACTGATCCGAAAGGTGTTCTCGCCCACCTTCGTTTCGGCCGTTCTTGTAGCCAGCATTTGGCACATCCATCTGGATGTGGTTCTATCCAATCCCTTGTTCATTAGGGCCCTTTTTATTGCTTCGTGAGAGGTGTTGTCGAATGCCCCCTCTATGTCTAGGAAGGCGCAAATGGCCATTTCTTTATACTCAAGTGATTTCTGGATGTTTTCGGTGAGCACATAAAGAGCGGTTTCCGTTGATCTGCCCGCCCTGTATGCATGCTGCCCGGGGTGCAATGGCACCCTCTCCAGTATCTTGGTTCTAATGTAGTTATCTACCATCTTCTCCAGTGTCTTCAGTAGGAAGGATGTGGGACAGATTGGTCTGAATGACTTCGGGAGGGTGGGGTCCTTCCTTCCTGCTTTGGGAATGAAGGTTACCGTGCTCTCCTCCAGGTGCTCGGTATGTACCGAGCGCCAGACTAAATCTGGCTGCTTTAATAATGAACGGCAGTAATTCCGTCTGCCCTTTTTGCAAAAGAGCCGGAAATATGCCGTCAATTCCCGTGACTTAAATGGTTGGAAGGAGTTAATTGCCCATTTCAGCCTCTGGGGAGTGCATATGGTTTTGCTACTTCCCAGTCTTCTCGTTTGGCCCTGCCTGGTTCTTCCCGTGATCTTCCGGGTTCACATGGTATGCTACCTGGAAAGTGCGTCTCCAGTAAGATTAGAGCTCGTTGCTCTTCATTCTCTGTGTAGCTACCATTTGTTCTTCTGAGTGACATTGGTCCTTGCTCTCTGCCTCTTGCCATGGTTTTGTGGCAATCTGGCTGCTGCGGGGCTTTGATGTGATTGTCTCACAGAAGCTCCTGAAGCTGTTTCTTTTGGCTTTCCTTATTTCTTTATTATATTCTGTCAGCCTTTCGGTGTATCCCTGCCAGTCTCCGTGCCGCTTCGCTTGTTGAATAGCCGGCGGACTTCGGATCTTAGATTTGACAGGTGGTTGTTCCACAAATGGTGCTACTGTGTGATTTATTTTCTTTTATCGGGCAGCTGGATTCGTATGCATCCATGATTGCCCCATTAACTTCCTCTAGGGTCTGCTCAAATTCGATATGACTGTTGCTGTCGAACTTGATCTGTTTCTAGGTTACATTTTAGATTGGTGGTGTATTTTTCCCAATCTGTGTTTCTAGGATTTCTAGTGAAGGATGTTTTTCGTGTTACACGCCCTTACACGTTGAACATAATGATTCTATGGTCGGAGAGAGATGGTTCGTCTGAAACCCTCCATTTCCTTACCAATCTACTAATGCTCGGGCTGCCGAGCGTTAAATCTAATACTTCTTGTCTAGCCCTAGTTACAAAGGTGGGGACACATCCCACATTAAGTACGTTAAGGGTTAGCCGCGAGTATAAATTCTAGCAGTTGCTCACCTCTTTGATTGGTGTCGTGCTGCCCCAGATAGTGTTGTGCGCATTTGCATCGCAGCCTAGCAGGAGGGGTAGATTGCTCCTGCTGCAATAGTCGGATAGCCTCTGTACTTCCTCTGGTGGTGCTTGCCCATCTCCAGCAAAGTATCCTGAGGCTATTACTATGTCGAGGGGTGAGTGCCCTGTGCGGATCTTGGCCGAACCGGCACTAGGTCCTCGTCATAAATTCTGAAAGACAGATATAATTAATATCGTTTCTGATAAGAATGCAAGCTCTGGGGTTGTCACATCTGACATCCCAGATTACCTTACCTTCTCTGTTCGCAGTCCTCTGACCTGCCTCCCTGTTGATCCAAGGTTCTTGGATCAAACACTACTCCCAAGTTTCCCTGGAGAAACACCCTTGATAAGGCGGCTGTTGCCCCCTTAGCGTGATGAGTGTTCACCTGGGCAACTTTTGTTGGGGTAGCCATTACTGCTGGAGAGTTGGAGTGCTTGCCTCCTCATCGTCCTGCAGCATTTGTTCTTCTTCGCTGGGAGTCGCCGTGATTTCTGGTCCATACTCCCAGTCGATTCGACTTCACTGGCTGTATTTTTCTACAGCTTCAGGGGCTGGTTTCTTTGCCCGCCTCTTCTTCCTCCTTCTTTTTACTCGAGTCCTTGCGGAGGCCATGAACGGGGATTTTCCCGAACCTAAAGAAAATGGTGTGGTCCCATTTTCTTGATGGCCTCGCAGGACTCATCATCGGTCCTATATTTAGAAGCTGGCCATTGCCCTCCTTCTTGCTCCCCTAGCACTTTCCATAGATGGGTGTGAAGCCCCATGTTCTGTGTACTTACCAGGGCTAGCACCTTCTCTGTTTCGAAGTCCGAGCTTCTGGGGAAGAACACAGTGATGGTGTGCGCCTTGGGATATCCTCTCCCAGGCACATCATCAGCTCCGCTCCCCTCAGGTGCTCAGACTGGGGGGCATTTGCCCTCAGCCAGTCTGCCGTCTCTTTGGTGACGCAGTCTACCACGAGCATGCTTGGACGAAAGTGAATTCCTCCAAACTGGAGTTTACACTCTGCTGCGCCCAGCGGCATCTCCTGTACGATGGCGTCTTCAAGTGCTGTTAGTTGCTCAGCACTCAGCGTCTCCCTGGGTAGTTTTTGGGGAGCACTGCAACTCTTGTTGTGTTTGCTGCTTCGGCATAACTGGTGGTTTGCCCAGTTTGCCTAGCAGTGGCGGTACGACTTCCCGCTTCTGTCTTCCTCCTCTTAACATCGGGACGTTGAGGGGGAGTTTGGGTTTTGGGGCCCCTTTTCTCCGTCTGTTGTGGAGGTTGTTCTTGAGGCTTCTTCCTCTCGATGGAGTTCCTTCTCGCTTCCTCAGGTGACAAGCCCTGTTTAAGAAAGCGGAGGTACCATCTTACTCCTGCTCCGCTGAGGCGCTTTGTCAACGGATCATCGATACCACCAGGCTTTGCCTGGGGGTGGCAGATCTTGTTTCCTCCGGTTGTTTTTGGAGGTTTCTTCGAGGAAGAACCTTTACCGGATGCTTGCTCCGAAGGTTTTCCTTCTCGTACATGTTTTTCCCTCTCTGCTTCCCGAGGTGAGCTCGGAGTGCGAGAGGTGCCAGGACGCCCTTGAGCATCCTGGGTTGCGGTGACTTCCGCGATTTTGTTTTTTTCTTTGAATCTTCCATCTTGTTCCACGAAAAAGCAAGGGAATTAAATAGTCGACCACGCCGGAGCCCCGCACGGCGTTTCAAGGCTATTACTCGAGGAGGTCGCCCAGTATCCTCGAGGCTCCGTTAACGACGGTGCCCTCCCACCGCCAGGCATCCCTAGGCCCGGTTCGCATAAACCCTTCGACTGGAGGGCCGGTCACCGCCACCGTTTTGTTACTTCGGTGGTAACCTGAAGCGTGTCTGTGGATAGCACAGCCAGCACTGCAGGTCGTTCGGTCTATCCGCCACCTGACGACGCTTCCAGTAGCCACCCAGACCCTGGGTATATATATATATATATATATATATATATATATATATATATATATATATATATATATATATATATATATATATATATATATATATATCTAGGTTGGGGGGCAAAAGGGTATAAGTCCAATTTTGGTTAAAATGAGTTAACTACGCCCATTGACAAACAAAGTTGTTTATTTTCTTATGGCCACATTGATATAGCTTCATATTCACGGTAACATGAGATATAATTTGGTATAAATCCTAATTTGCATTTTCAGATAGGCTCGCATGGTATAAGTCCACCACTTATATCATTCGAACCGGGCGAGTTTCCTAAAATCTATCGACTTGTATGGACTTGTATCACATTGATCACGTGCATGTGCCTGAAAACAGAATCTTTCTTCTGTCGTATTTGGTAGTTATTAGTAATCTTGTGTTTGAG
>JARQZK010002545.1:0-20196 GCA_030704885.1 Cynegetis impunctata | reverse complement strand
GGGCACACTGTGCCTACTTAGTAATTCAACTTCATTAAACCAAGTATTTGAAATCTCATAATAATTAATCACTAAAAATAAGTAAATACCTGTTATACCGCTCTTGGAATCAGTTTGAAGGGGCTGTGGAGGTGAGCAAAAATTTAAACCCTCAAAAATCATGAAATCTCCACTTTAAAATGGCGGCGATCAAGGAAAAAAGATGAAACCACCAAAATGCACGTTTGGCAGATTTCTTTCCTCTAACTCATTGAGGGGAAGCATTGATACCCAAGTAGGGATTCACGAGACCACAAGATTGATCTTGGTCTTGGCACCAAGATCAAGACCTCAAGACTTAGACTGGCCAGTCTCACTCTTGGGAAATAGGACTTCATGAAACCACAATATTAGTTTCAGTGTTGGCACCAAGACCAAGACTGGCCAGTCTTGGTCTTGGTCTTGCGAAGCCGTTCACCCAACTACTTAGGACCCCTATAGAAGTCCCAATTTATAGGATCTGTGGCCTTGGAACCCCATATCTAGACGTGTCGTCTACTAAATAATTGGCGTTACAATATCAGGTTTTCGAAAGACCTCCCTATTATTCTCCATTTCATTCGGCATGTATGTAGCACAAACAGACTAATCTGACAGAGTTTCATTTCAATCTTCATTGTTCTCTGTTCTAGCTCTTCTATACACTTAGAAATATAAGTGAAAAGCAGTGCAATAATTGAAATATAAAATGAGTGCCTTTGGGACCCGGTCTGGACCTTGTATCACAAGAGGGATATTAAAAAACGCCGAAAAATCTTTTTTAGGAATGTGCAAAAAACCGAACGAAGAACATCGCTATTAGCGAGTTTTTTTTTTCGATAGTACAAGTTACTCGCGTAGGTCCATGTACAACTAGTTAGTAACAGAGAGTTGACAGAACACGCTAGGGAAATTATAGATCAGAACTTATGGGGGAAAATGCCCGATACCGAGTCCGATTAATTGTAACGTCTGTGGGGACTTTTAGTCCCACTCACCAGATTGAAATTACACACCTTTCGTTCTTATCACCACGCAGTTCGGTGCACTTCTGTGTATTTCTTTTTATTCTGACATAATCATTCATATAGAATATAGAATGTGAAAATTACAACAAGAAACCGAAATTAATATATCACCAAATAAATTTCCTAAGCAGTTTACAGATATCATTAATATATAATTTGAGATAATAATCGTATAATCTGTTATTAAGTACATATAATTGGATTACGTGCGTTTCGAATTATATGATTCTCCACTTCAGTTGGTTTTCCCGAACGAAATCCAACAGAAATATCGACTCGTTCATGTATAAAAACTAATTCAATCGATCAATGTGGTGGAGTACCTGTTTATTGTTAGTAGTATTTTATCCTATAAAATACATACTATTGCATTGTATCGAAGGAAAGCATTCAGGTGCGGAAGGATTTTTTTTCTCCGTTTTGGACCTTCTAGACCACGATTTTTCGAAAAATTCTTCAGACATATATTTATATATATATATATATATATATATATATATATATATATATATATATATATATATATATATATATATATATATATATAATATATATATATATAGGTGTTTCCTAATTGAATGTCATATTTATAGGGGTGGTTTTGAGCCCATTTTAAGAAAAAAACTTCATATGACATCCTACACGTCTTACCTTTTGAGATACAGGGTGGTTAAGTTTTCAAAAATAAATCTTTTATTATTAATATCTACAATACCACTTCAGATTTTTCAATGAAATATGTCATACATATACCTACTATGAATCAAGAGGCATTTTATTATGTATCACTTTTTTTTTTCCACCAGTGGCGTTCGTACGTAATTTGAACTGCCTATTTTGGCAGACATTGATGGTACGCCACAGATTTTTTTCTGAAATAAAAGTTATTCTTGAAATTCCCAATCATTTCTTACCAAAGTTGATCACTTGCCTTTTTTCAATCCGATGCACGGTTTTCGCTTAAAAAATAAAAACCGTTTCTCTGCATGATCATAATAATATCGTTACATACATATGATAATATCACCTTGCAAAGACATAAGTACGTTTATTTTATTTTTTTAGATGAAACCCGTGCGTCCGACTTAAAAAATTCAAGAGATCAAATTTGCTCATAATTGAATACAGATTTCATTTTATTTTAATTTCAAGAGAAGTCAGTGGCGTGCCACTGACTGTAGATATTAATAATAAATAATTTATTTTTGAAAACTTTACCACCCTGTATCCCAAAAGGTGAGACGTTTAGGACATATGTTTATATGAAGTTTTTTTCTCAAAATGGAACCAAAAATCACCCCCATAAATATTGACATTGAATTAGGAAACACCCTGTATATACTCCTCGGTACATATTGACATCTCCAGCGGCTCCCATCGAGTCGAATGGGCTGAAATTTAGTACCTGGGATTGTTTCCATTGCAGAACGAAAGTATAAATTTTGGTACATTTCTGCACCCGCCACCACATTCGAGACCAGACCACCGAGGAAGCAGCATCGCCCTGGGAACGCGGTGAATTCGACGGCAAGCGACTGAAGACTGAAGACGACGAGAGTGAAAAGGACATCGATGGACAGTGATGTTAGTCCATTAGACACGAAGTAACTCGGACCGCTAGTAAGGCGCAGCGCCCAACAGAGGACAACAGAGGTGGGATGGAAGCGGATCGTCAGGTTCGAAGACGAATGATGCTCGTTGCAGACGACGAGAGTGAAGATGGATATTGGATCACGATGTCGGAGTAATGGCTATTGCAGACGACGAGTGTGAAAATGGATGTTGGATCTCGAGGTCGGAGTGATGAGCATTGTTCAAGATCGAACCAACCTGGGATGAAGCGAACATACTTCCAGTCGACAGAAAATGCCACGGGCAGTCGTCAGGTATGTTTACTTGATTTCAAAATTAATGCGACGCGACGCAGAGAGATATACACTTGGGTCTTGAAATATAGACACAAGGAAGGGAACAGGTTCTAGTGCTGACCGCAGCACGAGAGTCCTAATCTAAGTGTGAGACTGGAGGTTTAGTAGGCTTATGCCCGGAAACCGAAAGAACAGAGGTGTTTCTAGTGGGTAGGCAATGTTGATATATATTTATATATATTATATATATATATATATATATATATATATATATATATATATATATATATATATATATATATATCAACTATTGAATCCCACACAGGCCGGGTTCGCAACCGGTATCGCTTTTGAAGTTTTCACCTCGATTTAAAAAAAAAAAAAAACCCACCACCATTTTTATTTAGATATTTCTAATTTTCATAAGGATATCCTTTCCGGTACATATTGACATCTCAAACGGTTCGTATCACACCAAATGAGCTAAAATTTTTACTTGGGATTGTTTTCGTTGCAGAACAAAACTAACAAAATTTGGTTAAATTTTTCCATTTTTACGTGGATATTTCTTGTTATTTCATAGTTTTTGAAAAATTGCCGGACTCCTCAGCTTCTGCAGATTGATAGAGGGTTGATTTTTGGCACGTACATTGAGTGCATGTTGACTTAAGAGCTTTTTTGCATTCAACTCTTTTTCTCAAATCTCGATCTGTTTCGCAGTCAGTAAACGATGCACTTCGCGAATTAGAATTTTTTTTAAGATAGAGGTTTGAAATTTGGTATGTGAAGTGAGTTGACGTTGAGGTGCGTTTCTTAAATAGTTTCAACTTTGTTCCTCAACCACGATGCACTTCGCGATTTTTTTTCTTGAAAAATAAATTATTTTCTACTTTTTAATAAGGTTTTCTATTAAAGCGTGGTTTCTCAAACTATAATTCGGTCTGTTAGAATCGCATCTCGACACGATGCACTTCGCGCGGAAAATACGACTTTGGTGACGGAGCCGTGCTGCTCACGAGTTTTCCCGATATCCACTCGATCCGCGTAACGAATCGTTTCAATCGAACAATATTAAAACCTCATTTAGTATTTGAAAAAAGCATTGACCTTCAATTCGCACAATAATTAAGGAAAAGGGAATAACTCGATCTTAAAAAAAATTACTGAAAAACGTAATGATAATCAATTGTTACGTTCAATATTTTGCATCACTGAGCTAGCAGAAAAGATAAGATCTAATTTATTTTTTACGAGCTATGATTAATGGGATTAGGGAAAGTTTAATTCAATGTCAATATTATAATCAAATCATGAAAAATATACAGATTAACCTCAGCATCATAGCATACCTACTTATTGAATTCAAACCATCCCAAACTACTCTGCTGCCTAATTAAACGAATAACTACTTCGGATATTATTCTGAAATGTACCGATAATATTTATTGTAAAAACCGGCCAAATGCGATTCGGAGTCGCGCACGAAGGGTTCCGTACCATTGACTATGCCCCCCTTGAATATTCATTTTATTTCAATTTTATTATTTATTATTAAAGTAAATATACAATTTAGTATTTTGTAAATATTTCAAGTGCCTACCTGTTACCATTAAGTATTGATATCGAGCAAAAAATAGGCGTTTTTTGTAATCGCCAATGCATTATATGTAATCATTAATTCATGTACAAGCAACTCGAAAACGTCAGATGTGAAACATCGAAATAATTTAGTAAGTATAAGTTATATGCATAAAAGAACAGATTACGATAGGAATCAGATATGGCATGATGAAAAGATAAAGATTTACAAATTTGTTCCATAAAATAATGACTACGTATTTTAGGTTTATATTCAATTATATAGCGTGGCGATACGCTATCCTCTCGTTATATACATTCTTGAGTCTAACTTTCACATTGCGTTGACGACCGAGTGGTCTAAGTACTGAACCCTGGTGTGCCGTGCCGTATTTCTGGGTTCAAATCCCAGAGGTGACTCCTGGCTTTTTAAATTTTTTTATTTACAATCTCGTAAGAGCTTTTAGCCACACATTTAAATATTAATTATTTCAACTTGGATTATTATAAGCTATTATTTCTGTCGTTCGCCCCGGCACATGTTTCGTTTCCGCAAATTGTGATCATTCTATATTATCCGAAGCTACTTCGTTCCTACCTGGTGTCCCATGACAACGTTTTTCTTGTTTTATTTCGTTTTTAGCGGCAACAGAAATACAAAATTTGTGAAAATTTAAACTGTCTAGCTATCATGGTTCTTGAGATACAGCTTGACTGATAGACCGACAGACAGCTAAGTAGGTATTAGTAATAGGGTCTCGTATTTACCCTTTGGGTAGGGACTAGGGAACCCTAAAAATGGAATAAGTTATACAAATATTTCGGTATTCGCTCCAATATGAAAAGTTGATCTCAACAACGAAATAATCCATCAACTAAAGTACATACAGACCACTTCGAAAGGGTCTCTGACAGGACTTTTCAAAATCCATATTCTCGATTTAACCATCAAATTTTATTGCGGAAATTCAAAATTCCAAAAATAGTACAAAACAAAGAAAGTCTAACCTTCTATGAAAAATAGCAACAAAGACAAAAAAGAATAATTATTACAACCGTGAACCTTGTAGACTCATACTTCAAGGTGATTTCCTAGTCCAGAATTTATTTTGACGAAAACATAAACCTAGGAGAAACACAATGAGGCATAATCCGATAATTAACCGGGAAGTATATTCGCTAGTAAATTGAATAGAAATTTATCATCACAATGAAAATTTACATAGAAAAGAACATTTCACAAAACAATCGCTTGGATTTTTTTTAATAAATTCTTAAGTTTTCTTTGGAACTTCAAGTCATCTCTTCCCGATTTAATAACTCCATAACAATGGAACGATGAATATTGAATGAGGAGATTGGAAGAAAAATCAATTCGACTTCGATATGAACGTTGACTAAGCCGAAAAGTTATTCTCAATTACGAACGCGTTAATGAACGCATTTAATTTTTTTTTTGGCGAATTTGACATTATTACATAACGTATTTCCCAAAACGATAACAGATATAACTATATATATATATATATATATATATATGTATGTATATATATGTATATATATGTATATATATATATATGTATATATATATATATATATATATATATATATTATATATATATATATATATATATATATATATATATAATATATATATATATATATATATATATATATATATATATATATAATGTATATATATGTATATATATGTATATATATATATATATATGTATATATATATATACATATATATATATATATATATATATATATATATATATATATATAAATATATAAGTATTTATATATACGATGGGGTTTACAAGAGGACAAATGGACTAAAAATTGAAAGGTACGAAAAAAAGTCACTCTTAATAAACGTTTCTGCATGCCTAGAAAATACGATTCATCATAAGAAATTTTAATTTTTTTATACAGGGTGGGTAAAAACTGCAAAAATGTTATTTTGCTTAAGAGTAAACATATCTTTTTTGAGAATTAAGAAAAAAAGGCACTCTTAATGAACGTTTCTGCTTGTCTAGGAAATACGATCCATCATAAGAAACTTCAATTTTTTGATACAGGGTGGGTACAAACTGCAAAAATGTTATTTTGCTTAAAAGTAAACATACCGTTTCTTGAAAGTTACGAAAAAAAAATCACTCTTAATAAACGTTTTTGCTTGTCTAGAAAATACGATTCATCAGTAGAAGACATTGAAACAAACCCATTAAAAATGATTGATGATGACAGCTCAAGGTCATAAATCATGGCCGGTCTATTGTTCCTATTGTTTGGGTGCAGGTGTGCAGCCAATTGTTATGCCAGGTGTTTCTTTTGTTAGGGCCGGTCTATTGTTCCTATTGTTCGAGCCGGTCTATTGTTCCTATTGTGCGGTGCAGTCTTTTGTTAGACCAGGTGTTCGGGACCGTATTAACTAATGATTGATGGTCGTGAGAATTGAATTTTTTACAAATTTAGACCAAAATTCGTAAGAAATCCACCCCTGACATTCGACGTGGGTAATATTTCTAAGAAAACACACAAAAGGTTGATGCGAATATCTCTTCACAAAAGCGGGTGGCAGGTCTTTTGTTCCTATTGTCAGACCAGGTGTTCGGGACGGACCGTATTAACTAATGATTGATGGAATTGAATATTTCCTCACAAATTTAGACCAAAATTCGTATGAAATCCACCCCTGACATTAGTTATTCAACGTGGATAGTATTTCTAAGAAAACACACACAAAAGGTTGACGCTAATATCTCTTCACAAAAGCGGGTGGCAAGTCTTTTGTTCCTATTGTTTCTATTGTTTGGGCAGGTGTTCGGGCAGGACCGTATTAACTAATGATTGATGGTCGTGAGAATTGAATTTTTTTTCACAAATTTAGACCAAAATTCGTAAATCGTAAGAAACGCGGCCCTGACATTAGATAAGTTATTCAATGGGTGCAGGTAAAATTTCTAAGAAAACACACACAAAAGGTTGACGCGAATAATTGAATATTTTTTACAAATTTAGACCAAAATTCGTAAATCGTAAGAAACCCGGCCCTGACATCAGATGAGTTATTCAACGTGGGTGGGTATTTCTAAGAAAACACACACAAAAGGTTGACGCGAATATCTCTTCACAAATTTAGACCAAAATTCATATTCCTTTATGAATTCATAGAAACCGTCGCTGAGTTATTCAACGTGGGGTGGGCTGGTCTTTACAAAATCGTGTGATTTCATAGAATTCCGGCGCGCCAGTGGTGGGGGTGGTTTCTATATTAACACAGTGTGAATAGTTTTGGTTATCATTCTGTTTAGTTCAGACAAATTCTTGAAAAACTGCTGAAAAATGTTTGGATTCAACTACTCCTCCGATATTTTAGATCGCGAAAGTGGAGTGCTGTATTTATACCACTTATTTATGCATCTAAGCTGGGATGCGAATCACGCATCCATATACAATACAGATTATATTGATCCTGGGAGTGCAAAGAAGGAGGCTGACGAATACTGGTCAAGTGCCGAAATCTGCACAAAATTCATAGAGGGCCAGCTAACATTGGCTGAGGTCATAATACAATTGGAGAAAAACAATCATGGTGCCTACATGACGCCCATTAGGGAATATCTAACTCAGGATGAGTTAGATATTCTCGCTGAAGAAGAAAAGAACGAGGCCTCGGATTTCTTCAAGAATCTGAGTAATCGTCAGTGGAAGGTAATTGATGCAGTATGCGAGGCTGCAGTTACGGATCCGTCTTTTTTGAAAACCGGTGTGGAGTGTGTACCAGTGTATACAGATGATGAACACGAGTATAATGCCCAAAAGTATGAGCTTGTGCAGGTGCGTAAATAAAAAAATCATACACTATGGTAGTCCTCCATACTCAAAAAAAAATTCCACACACACACACACACACACACATACCTCTAATATTTGTAATATCTCTGTAAATATTCCAATAAAAATAAGATTGTTAAAAAAGAGTTATGTTATTTTGTCTACATCCTAGTATTTACCCTATTACTAATTGTGAATAAAAATAATTTATTGAATATATAATTCCTGCATTCATTGTATAAATGATTTGTCCATGCATTCAATTTGGTGAGCATCGAAATTAAATAACTTGCAATGCAATTTTTATAAGATTCATGAAATTTTTTGAAGAACAAAATAACTTAGGGAACTTTATTACAGAAAATTTATTTATCTAATTACAAATCTTTTTATTTGAAACACTAAATTATTAAAAAAATGTAATTTGAACATTCGTTTACATGCATTATAACAGGTCTCTCATACTAGAGGAAAAAAAGAGTACACATATAAATTTTTAAAAACCTAAATCCCATGTGTGATAAATCAGTTGTAAATATCGTATATTATTACGATGAATGACGGACAGCTTTTTGAATAAGAAAAACTTTTCATATAAAATATAGACAAAAACCTCCTAGTGTTTAATAATTATGATACTAATACGATCAGTATTATATAAAATAAATTGATAGGAAGTTAAGTATTATGTATTTAATTCAACTTAGATTATAAATTATAACCCATACTTTGTATGAAGTAGTAATAAAGTTAAATTATTAATTCATTCTATTAATTCATTCTATTATTCTACATTGAAAATTTAATAATTTTATAATTGTGTACATACTTTTAAACAATCACATACCTTGCCATGCCAAAAAAAAAAGCCCACACATATCTATACTAAACGGATAAAATTGAATATATGATTCATGCATTCATTGTATAAATGATTTATCCATGCGTTCAATTTGGTGAACATCGAAATTAAATAACTTATGCAATTTTTATAAGATTTATGAAATTTTTTCATGAATATCATCTGGAATATTTAATTTTTTTGTAAAAACACGTTCGTACAATACGTTTTGAATAGGATTTGCATATCCTACCTCTCTTGTGGGTGTCTACGTAGCCAAATTTCAAGTTAATCGGGTGTATAATATATATATATATATATATATATATATATATATATATATATATATATATATATATATATATATATATATATATATATATATATATATATATATATATATATGTTAACGGTATCCCTATACACCCCCTTTACGCTCCCCATCATTGATGTGAATATCGTATATTATTACGATGAACGACGGCCAGCTTTTTGAATAAGAAAAACTTTTCAAATAAAATATAGACAAAATCTCCTAGTGTTTAAAAATTATGATGCTAATACGATACTTTAGAATGTTTCACTGTAGAAATAGAAAGAAATAATAATAACACTGTCTTGAAATTGCATATTGGTTTGAAATATGGAATAAGAGATTGCTTTTCAAATATAAATAACAGTATTCGACTTTAAAACTATGCAAATGAAACGCTGTATAAAATATCGAACGAACATAAATGTTAAACTTTTTCATATAGGTAAGAAACCCACATTACTTTACTTTCCACGACCCCCACCATTCCTCCATGCTTACCTGTTATTGTGCAATCTCCGAAAATTACCGAAGAAACCCGAACTCCTGTCCACGATTGTTGTGAATAAAAGCGTCTAAAATATTAGAAATAAAGATATCCGGTAATTATAAACATATAATAGTACCTAGTCCTCCAAAATGAAATTGTGCATTTCATATTGCTTTAATCATTTATATTGGCCAAACTCATAAACTTATCAATCAAAACTATTATTCAATCAAATCTTTTTAGATGTAATTACGAACAAAAATCTGAAATTTCATAAAACCTATTAGGTAATTATATGAATATAAATAATTAATTGAATTTATGATTCCTGGTTACCTTTTACTAATGATTTGTATATTCAATTTGGTGAGATTGAATAATTTATTGAACATTTGACAAAAAAGAATCACAAATATTATGATGGAAGAACATAATAATTTAAGTAACTATATTCCTATAAAATGCATGAAATTCATCAGGTCCATCAGATTTTATTTTTTTGATTGGGCAGAATGCGAAATTTTTTATTATAGATCTCATATTTTCTTTTTTAGACAAAACCTCCTAGTGTTTAAAAATTATGATACTAATACGATCAACATTATATAAATAAATTGATAGGAAGTTAAGTATTATGTATTTAATTCAACTTAGATTATAAATTATAACCCATACTTTGTATGAAGTAGTAATAAAGTTAAATTATTAATTCATTCTATTATTCTACATTGAAAATTTAATAATTTTATGATTGTATGCATACTTATAAACAATCACATACCTTGTCATGTCAAAAAAAAATCCCACACACATCTATACTAAACGGATAAAATTGTTATTGAATATATGAGTCCTACATTAATCGTATAAATTATTTGTCCATGCATTCAATTTGGTGAACATCGAAATTAAATAACTTATGCAATTTTTATAAGATTCATGAAGAACAAAATAACTTAGGGAACTTTATTACAGAAAATTTATTTATCTAATTACAAACCTTTTTATTTGAAACACTAAATTATTTTAAAAAATGTCAAATATTAGGAGTAAATAAAACGTAGACGATAAATGTATACGATTGATGAATATCTTAAAATCATAACATTACTAGAAATACTGTTTTAGAAAATATAAACATGTATTCGATTAGGAAAGAATAAAATATAGAGGATAAACATATCCAACGATAAGTATATTTTATTTGAATTTAGAACTCTACATATGAAAAACGCTGTATAAAATGGTGCTCAATGTTTTTTCTGAGAAATTGTTCAATTACTTACGCAATTATTAAATCTGGTAAAACATATGAATTACATAACTTGCTTGTGAAACATAAAACTACTTTTGAAAGATATGAAACTTTATTACCAAATTTGGCAGAAAGTTCATAAAATATATTTCACAACTTGAAAAGTTGGGTAGGCTATCGAAATTTTCAGGAAGCAGACGTCTTTTATTAAATTGTACCGAATAAATTTTAGATTCTGGTTGCTACACTATATGATAATTTTGATAACGTGCTATTTTTTCTAGGGATCTGAAATTCGTTCACAATACTCTTGAATTTTTAGGAAGTTTTTCCCGTTGATCGCAAAAACTGTTGAAAAAGATTTTCCGAAATATCATTACATACCTTTGAAAGTACTATTCCATATATATTTAGTTTTGATCATTACTACAATTAGATGACCATCAGCTATTTTCTAGTTTTAATTTCAAAAATTGAATTTACGTATTCTGCAAATAACCCGTCCTTTTGTTTCTTGAAAAATCAAAATTGATATGATTGAAACTTTTTTCGTATACATGAAACGGTTCGAATGCTTAAATAGACTTTATGGAACTTTTTTTCATATAAGATTCACAAAATTTTTATGGAAAAACAAAAATAACTTTGCATGCAATAAGATGCCTGAAATTTTTTTCATCAGATTTTATTTCTTAAGACTTGCTCAGGGAACGCATTCATAAGTGAAAAAAATTTGAATTTGTATTATTTTATCATTGACAGTTTACACGCGATCTAAGTTATATTTGATAAACTCACTAGAACGTATGCTAATCTGTGAAAATGTTAGTATGTTTCTTTGCTCTTAGTCTCTATGAACCAACCTTACCACTTTCGACTAGATATGCACGTTTCTGGTCGATCACAACAATAAAGCAGTTGCACGTTATCGATTAATGTTCACTGGTCCGAATTTATTCGGATTTATTGATCAATATCCGTATCGATTAACCAAATGTTAAGCGTTATAGAGTTGTGGACTGTATATGTACGTTTTTATAGATAAACACCATGGTGTATTTAGATATATATTTTATGTTAAAATTGAGATGATATATACACAAGGGTGACTAAGAATTGACGTCTTGTTACTGTCTCTTAGCGTCTCTCGTTCGTATTTTCGCTACCTGCTTCTACCATCGCACACCCTAAAAGCCAGAGCAGGGATAACAATTTTTAGCGTTCTAATTTATTTCTTCGTTCAAAAATATTTTTAATCATCGCAACAGTTAAACTATGCATATGTTAATTTTTTTTTGCATCGCTCAGATATCTTTTGCAAAAAAGTGTCGCATATCAGGACAAAAACCTTCAAATTTTTTTCACTTATGAATGCGTTCCCTGAGCAAGTCTTAAGAAATAAAATCTGATGAAAAAAATTTCAGGCATCTTATTGCATGCAAAGTTATTTTTGTTTTTCCATAAAAATTTTGTGAATCTTATATGAAAAAAAGTTCCATAAAGTCTATTTAAGCATTCGAACCGTTTCATGTATACGAAAAAAGTTTCAATCATATCAATTTTGATTTTTTCAAGACACAAAAGGACGGGTTATTTGGCAGAATACGTAAATTCAATTTTTGAAATTAAAACTAGAAATAGCTGATGTCATCTAATTGTAGTAATGATCAAAACTAAATAATATACTGGAATAGTACTTTCAAAGGTATGTTAATGATATTTCGGAAAATCTTTTTCAACAGTTTTTTGCGATCAACGGGAAAACTTCCTAAAAATTCAAGAGTATTGTGAACGAATTTCAGATCCCTAGAAAAAAATAGCACGTTATCAAAATTATCATTATAGTGTAGCAACCAGAATCTAAAATTTATTCGGTACAATTTAATAAAAGACGTCTGCTTCCTGAAAATTTCGATAGCCCTACCCAACTTTTCAAGTTGTGAAATATATTTTATGAACTTTCTGCCAAATTTGGTAATAAAGTTTCATATCTTTCAAAAGTAGTTTTATGTTTCACAAGCAAAGTTATGTAATTCATATGTTTTAACCAGATTTAATAATTGCGTAAGTAATTGAACAATTTCTCAGAAAAAACATTGAGCACCATTTTATACAGCGTTTTTCATATGTAGAGTTCTAAATTCAAATAAAATATACATTATCGTTGGATATGTTTATCCTCTATATTTTTTCTTTCCTATCGAATACATGTTTATATTTCTAAAACGTATTTCTAGTAATGTTATGATTTTAAGATATTCATCAATCGTATACATTTTATCGTCTACGTTTTATTTACTCCTAATATTTGACATTTTTTTAAAATAATTTAGTGTTCAAATAAAAAGGTTTTGTAATTAGATAAATAAATTTTCTGTAATAAAGTTCCCTAAGTTATTTTTGTTCTTCATGAATCTTATAAAAATTGCATAAGTTATTTAATTTCGATGTTCACCAAATTGAATGCATGGACAAATAATTTATACGATTAATGTAGGACTCATATATTCAATAACAATTTATCCGTTTAGTATAGATGTGTGTGGGATTTTTTTTTGACATGACAAGGTATGTGATTGTTTATAAGTATGCATACAATCATAAAATTATTAAATTTTCAATGTTAGAATAATAGAATGAATTAATAATTTAACTTATTACTACTTCATACAAAGTATGGGTTATAATGTGTGATTGTCTTTCCGTAGCAGGGGATTTCGTTTTGTTGTGCTATTTTCATCTCCAAGTTTTCAATCTAATGCTTGGCTACGCGGTTCTGATGAAGGACCAAAGAGTCCGAAAACACGTGTCAACGGCTGCTTCCATAAAAGCGGCTATACGATAATTCTGCTCTACTTGTTTAATATTTTCCCGCGACTAATTTCTCTGTTGTTGTTTATTTACTCGGTCTGAGATCTCGCGGATGCATTAATCGCCTCCGTGGCAAAGTTTGACCAAATCTCCCAACCGAGAGTTTCAAAACAATAAGCCACAAATGTGTGATTGTCTTCCGTAGCAGGGATTTCGTTTGTTGTGCTATTTTCATCTCCAAGTTATCAATCTAATGCTTGGCTACGCCGTTCTGATGAGGACCAAAGAGTCCGAAACACGTGTCAACGGCTGCTTCCATAAAAGCGGGCTATACCGATAATTCTGCTCTACTTGTTTTATATATATATATATATATATATAATATATATATATATATATATATATATATATATATATATATATATATATATTATACACCCGATTAACTTGAAATTTGGCTACGTAGACACCCACAAGAGAGGTAGGATATGCAAATCCTATTCAAAACGTATAGTACGAACGTGTTTTTACAAAAAAAATTAAATATTCCAGATGATATTCATGAAAAAATTTCATAAATCTTATAAAAATTGCATAAGTTATTTAATTTCGATGTTCACCAAATTGAACGCATGGATAAATCATTTATACAATGAATGCATGAATCATATATTCAATTTTATCCGTTTAGTATAGATATGTGTGGGCTTTTTTTTTTTGGCATGGCAAGGTATGTGATTGTTTAAAAGTATGTACACAATTATAAAATTATTAAATTTTCAATGTAGAATAATAGAATGAATTAATAGAATGAATTAATAATTTAACTTTATTACTACTTCATACAAAGTATGGGTTATAATTTATAATCTAAGTTGAATTAAATACATAATACTTAACTTCGTATCAATTTATTTGAGATAATTCTGATCGTATTAGTATCATAATTTTTAAACACGAGGAAGTTTTTGTCGATATTTTATATGAAAAGTTTTTCTTATTCAAAAAGCTGTCCGTCATTCATCGTAATAATATACGATATTTACAACTGATTTATCACACATGGGATTTAGGTTTTTAAAAATTTATATGTGTACTCTTTTTTTCCTCTAGTATGAGAGACCTGTTATAATGCATGTAAACGAATGTTCAAATTACATTTTTTTAATAATTTAGTGTTTCAAATAACAAGATTTGTAATTAATTAAATAAAGTTATTTTGTTCTTCAAAAAATTTCATGAATCTTATAAAAATTGCATTGCAAGTTATTTAATTTCGATGCTCACCAAATTGAATGCATGGACAAATCATTCATACAATGAATGCAGGAATTATATATTCAATAAATTATTTTTATTCACAATTAGTAATAGGGTAAATACTAGGATGTGGACAAAATAACATAACTCTTTTTTAACAATCTTATTTTTATTGGAATATTTACAGAGATATTACAAATATTAGAGGTATGTGTGTGTGTGTATGTGGGATTTTTTTTTGAGTATGGAGGACTACCATTGTGTATGATTTTTTTTATTTACGCACCTGCACAAGCTCATACTTTTGGGCATTATACTCGTGTTCATCATCTGTATACACTGCTACACACTCCACACCGGTTTTCAAAAAAGACGGATCCGTAACTGCAGCCTCGCATACTGCATCAATTACCTTCCACTGACGATTACTCAGATTCTTGAAGAAATCCGAGGCCTCGTTCTTTTCTTCTTCAGCGAGAATATCTAACTCATCTTGAGTTAGATATTCCCTAATGGGCGTCATGTAGGCACCATGATTGTTTTTCTGCAATTGTATTATGACCTCAGCCAATGTTAGCTGGCCCTCTATGAATTTTGTGCAGATTTCGGCACTTGACCAGTATTCGTCAGCCTCCTTCTTTGCACTCCCAGGATCAATATAATCTGTATTGTATATGGATGCGTGATTCGCATCCCAGCTTAGATGCATAAATAAGTGGTATAAATACAGCACTCCACTTTCGCGATCTAAAATATCGGAGGAGTAGTTGAATCCAAACATTTTTCAGCAGTTTTTTCAAGAATTAGTCTGAACTAGACAGAATGATAACCAAAACTATTCACACTGTGTTAATATAGAAACCACCCCCACCACTGGCGCGCCGGAATTCTATGAAATCACACGATTTTGTAAAGACCAGCCCACCCCACGTTGAATAACTCAGCGACGGTTTCTATGAATTCATAAAGGAATACGAATTTTGGTCTAAATTTGTGAAGAGATATTCACTTCAGCCTTTTGTGTGTGTTTTCTTAGAAATACCCACCCACGTTGAATAACTCATCTAATGTCAGGGCCGGGTTTCTTACGATTTACGAATTTTGGTCTAAATTTGTAAAAAATATTCAATTATTCGCGTCAACCTTTTGTGTGTGTTTTCTTTAGAAATTTTACCTGCACCCATTGAATAACTTATCTAATGTCAGGGCCGCGTTTCTTACGATTTACGAATTTTGGTCTAAATTTGTGAAAAAAAAAATTCAATTCTCACGACCATCAATCATTAGTGAATACGGTCCTGCCCGAACACCTGCCCAAACAATAGAAACAATAGGAACAAAAGACTTGCCACCCGCTTTTGTTAAGAGATATTCGCATCAACCTTTTGTGTGTGTGTTTTCTTAGAAATACCTGGCCATGTCGAATAACTAATGTCAGGGGTGTATTTCATACGAATTTTGGTCTAAATTTGTGAAAAAAATTCAATTCTCACGACCATCAATCATTAGTTAATACGGTACTGTCCCGACCACCTGGCCTGACAACCGGAACAAAAGACCTGCCACCCGCTTTTGTGAAGAGATATTCGCGTCAACCTTTTGTGTGTTTTCTTTAGAAATATTACCCACGTCGAATGTCAGGGTGGATTTCTTACGAATTTTGGTCTAAATTTGTAAAAAATTCAATTCTCACGACCATCAATCATTAGTTAATACGGTCCCGAAAACCTGGTCTAACAAAAGACTGCACCGCACTATAGGAACAATAGACCGGCGCGAACAATAGGAACAATAGACCGGCCATGATTTATGACCTTGAGCTGTCATCATCAATCATTTTCAATGGCTTTGGTTCAATCCCTTCTACTTTCATCATAAGAAACTCTAATTTTTTTATACAGGATGGGTACAAACTACAAAAATGTTATTTTGCTATTTTAAAAAGCAATTAGAAAAATGAATTGAGTATGGCGGTGGAGTTTTTGATTCATGAAATCGTTATCGTATTATTTTCATGTTAATAAAAATGTGGATATTATTATTATTATAATTAATTCATCAAGTAAAAACGTTTATTAAGAGTGACTCTTTTTCGTAACTTTCAAAATAAGGTATGTTCAGTCTTAAGGAAAATTACATTTTGCAGTTTGTAATTCGTAATCACTTAGGATTATGAAAAATATATTACGACCTATTCTCAGACCGACTATTGTTATTTTCGATTGCCATCTTGCAACCCTATTGTGGATCTGTGGATAAAATGAAAAAAAAGGAAAATCGCGATGGAATTTTTATTCATGACAAACAATAAATGGAAATCTTGCCAAAAAAATATTATTATAATTAACAAATGAAATAGGGGTTGATTCGTATAGAGATGAAAATTTAGGGTTGTATGTATTTTTGAATGCTGTATCAGTAAAAAAATAGAACTAAAATAATTGACTGAAAAATAAAAATTTAAATTGAGGGGTGAACCACCCTCAACATTCAGGAGGATGAAAAATAGATTTTGTTCGGTTTTCAGACCTAACCGATATGGACACAAAATTTCATGAGAACTCTGACAATACCAATTGTTCAAGAGTATAATTACCGCAATTTGCTACCCTAAAAGCTTGCTAACCCAGCAGAAGGTATTCGATTTTCTACGCGCAGTTTCGAAATGACTGCGGGGCGAAGTTTCACACAAAAAATAATGTTCAGCTCGTATATCGCAGCCGGAGAAGGCGGAATTCAACCCAAATTCCTTATGGAGGTTCAATCTTCGCCGAGAGGCCGATGCCTAGGCAACGGGAATCACGAATTGGATTCCGTTGAACTATTCACGAGATTGGAAGAGATAGGAAGAACCGACTTAACATGATACGACGTAGGGGGCAATCCAAGAATTACGGCACACGTTAACGGAGATGCAGAGGTCAACAAAGTGTCATATCGTATGACGAAGTGGCGCCAGCTTCCTCACGTCACACGTACAAATCTGCAGTAATGAAACCCTTAAGGAGCGTTTTCCTCCACTTTCGCCAGTCGCCGACGACTGCGACTGAGTAGCCGCGACTGGTAGTAGCTGCAACCTATTCATTCAGGCGCGTTTTCCTCCACCTTCGCCAGTCACCGACGACTGCGACTCGCTAGCCTGCGTCAATCAGTATTTGTCCCTCGTTCTGGTCTGTTCAGCACAAGAAAAATGAATATTTCAAAAAAATCATTAATTGCAATGTTATTGAATTATCAAGTGCAGGAGGAAAATCTGCTTCTCATGTTAACGTTAGAATCTGAGAAACAGAGAAGCGAAGAATTAGCAATGTTCCGAAATAGACGATTGGAAGGATTTCAGGCAATATAATCCAGAACCACCTGACAGATAACGAAACAAAATTTAAAGAGTTTTTCCGAATTTCCCGGGCATCAATATAACTACGCAAACTAACTTTCGTCGACGAATTATCGCGGCACCCCTTCCGAATATGAGCAGCTACTCGCGACTGGACGAACGGCGACCGGACGCTGGTAAGTCGCGACTGAGTAGCGGCTAGGAAAACAGGATGATTTAAAATGCATTGAAGATGTCTTGACGAATTGGTCGACGCTACTCAGTCGGCAGTGGTCGGCGGACTGGCGAAAGGGGAGGAAAACGCGGCCTTTAATAATTATTAATATAAAGAATCCTTGTATGAAAGTGTATCAAACAAATTTAAGGGAGCAAACCGCTTTCGACTTTCGTCATCTTCAGTGCTTCAAAGTCAGGTAACAGAAATACATCACAATTAGAGAAACCACAGTTACAAGCGTTAACAAAACTCTTTTTACTCACAATCGATCGGTAATCGATGGTTTTTTTCTAACCTTCAAACAGTCGGGAAGCGCTTCATTACATACTTCATACTTTCCCGGCTAGCAAATCTCACTTTTTCCGGCTAGCAAATGTCACTTTACCGGCTAGCTTGTGTCACTTTACCTACTAGCATGAAAGAAATCAGAATTAACTCGATATTCATTTAATATAAAAAGAAAAAAAATATTTGGAAATTATAAATATTAAATAGTTACATTCGAATTACGATTACTATTCACCGTTGAAGCAAGACCTAGTTGCTTAAAGTTATGAGTTTCAGAATTCGCATTATGATGCCGACGTTCTAGGATTTTCAGCATGAGGCAACATATTAGCTATTTTTGATTGCCATGCAAAGAATTCTCCACATAACCTTCAGCCACGGTACCTAAATTTCCACCCCCCTAATCTCTTCAACTGTAGAATGTCTCCACCTGTACTGTAATAATGTCGCTGAAGTACGTCTGAAACAATGTCCTGTGGACCCATTATAATTTTCTAGTTTCAAAAAGGTTTTTTGGGAAAAAACTTCCGATAGAATTATGCCCAAAAAGGCTGTCGTGCAAACTTTGCCAAACCTCATTTGTAAGAACAAACATTTCACAGTCGATGTTGTTGCGCATATCACAGTATTGTGTTCACTACTTTCATCCATTCACGGTTTTGTAATCACAAATGTACGCCAGGAATAGGTTCTTGGTTATTTACTAATCGTTATTGTAATTCGATTTTCTATATTTCCAAATCATTTATTTTCATTTTTTTAGAACTTCATCACACCTTCAATCTCGGAAATGCCAATAATCAAAGTAACCTGAAAGAAGTTCTGTGTGGTGTGGATTCAATTCGCAGTCAAACATTTTTCGTTAATATGGTCAAAAATAATTGTGAATTTTGACCCAAATGTCAGATCGAATCTATGGTTGAATCAAACTAACTTTTATATGTTTTCTGATTAATCACAAGTTAAATACTTATTATCAGAACTTGATTATTAATGTGATCGATTGTGAGTAAAATAGTATACAAACCTCGGGAAAATCATTCCAG
>JARQZK010002544.1:7500-20275 GCA_030704885.1 Cynegetis impunctata | reverse complement strand
AATAAAATAACAGAATAATATTGATATTCTTCTCAATGTCCCTTTCTGGGATAAAAAGTGCATTGAAGAGGCACAGGGTGACTTCTGAATTCTAATTTTAATATCTAATTCATCGTTAATTTTAGTAATACTCACTGCTCTTCTTTTTTTTTGGTGTAATTTCTTAATTATTGGTGTAATTTCCTTAATTATTAGAGTATATGTTTTTGTAATTTGTGGATACTCTAGTGGCGTATCTTTGTACCTGTCTGTATCCCATGTTCCGCAATAAATAAATAAATAAAGTAATGCCAATTCAATACAATATTTGAAAAACTTGTTATAGCTGCATGGGCTAAGTAAAAGCTCAGGAGCAAATATCAAGGGAACTTTCCAGAAACATTCAATTAATTTTTCGATATTAATAAAAATTATTTTCAAAGAAAAATGTTTACATATTTCATCTGTCAATGATTCCATTGAAAATCGCTTGTTCATTTTCCAATACAGTACAATTTATTTCAACCCAAATAATCTACTGAAAGTAAGTGTGAATCATCAAGACGAACCTACCTGTATATCATCGCTGTTTTTAATGCAAACTCATTGTTTTCGAATTACAGTGTATAGCAAAAAGCTCATCCACCATTTTCTTAATCAGGAGAAAATAGCGTCAAGTTATCATTCCAATTTAAAGGCCCTCCAATGATCTAACAGTACTCTTGATAAGAAAACCTGACTCTGGTAATAATTGTCTAATTTTCAAATCTAATAGATCAGCAAAACTGTCGCACATCATTCGAAAACCGGTTCCATCGACCTATGATTCCAAGAAAATATGCTTCGTTCTTCTTCTTCGAAATGTTAAATAGTAACTCGAAGTACTCCGCATTCTTACAAGCGCTGTAGAATTGAATACCGATTTCAAATTCTGGAATACTTCCAAAACGTTTAATCTGTCAATTATCCATGTTGCCGAATCAATTTCAGCTTGTTTTAGGATTGATTTTGATGATCACCACAGTCCGAAAAAATCACTGCAAGATTTTATATCGACTTCACTTTTATTCGACTCGTTGGATGTCGAGGAATTAACAAATAATATGGTTAAAACAACGAATTTTAGAATGAACATGTTTTTCACCCGTCACTGTCATTTCAATCCACTCATATATTCACATGGCGTTTTATGAATGAAAAAACTGGGCACCGAAACATATCCGTTTTAGGCTTCAGTAAGCTGTCTCAATGATCATGGGTCATAATTTCCCCTCGTATGAGTCAAATAAGTACATTGCTAGGTTACAATCAATACAAACTTTGCAGAACTGCGGGTGGAAAATCATGTTTTGCCCTCAAATCGATTGAAAGTGGATACCTTAAGTTTACGTGCATATAATTACGTAAGGAAGCGGTATAAATGAGCAAGGATATAAAATATCTGCTATATTGTGATGAGAACTGTATGAATTTCAAATCGAAGTTATCACAAGCATTTTCGTTGTTGAATTTCTGAAGATATTTTTTCATAAAAATTTTTTTTAAATACGAAAGGTACTGTGGGAAACCAGGTTGGAACGAAGTTTCCTTTGCTATAGGTATATAAAATATTGAAAAGCGGGCCCAATGCAAGAAATTAACTAAGTTTGAGAGTACCTAATTAAATGAGAAAAAATCAGGATTTATTTTTTTTTACTTCGAGTGCAAATGTGAACTATTTAAAACAGTAATTTTTTCAGAAGAGCAAAGTTTATTCAGAATTTAGAACAAATTTAATTAAATTTAAAACAATATTCTAACTCAGAGCTATGTTAAATTATCATACGTATATAATATGTATATATCCCAAACGATAAATACTCGCCAGGAACTATGGCAGCAAATTGTAAATTTCGCTAATTTTATTGCGAATAAGCCAAACATATTTTTTAAAGTTAGAAGATCGTTTAGCGAAAGAATGGATTATCTCATTGAGGTAAACGGAGATCACATTGAACATTTGTTGTAAATTGTTTTTAAGTTTTGTTCATAAATTTGATATTCTTCCAAAAATTCTAAAGAAGATCTTGATAATTAAGTATTTATTTTGAACTTTTTTTTATGCAGCGCTGGATATTTTTGTAGTTGTTCTGTTTTAAATTGTTTGTTAATATTATTATAAATTGAAAAAAAAAATACCTAATAATGTTTATTTTATGTAATACATGCAATCGTATGACAAAAAAACACCGACATGACTCGTACATAAAAATCAAAAGAATTGTGCAGCCATATGTTCAACGTTGAATATCTCGAAAAAAAGTGGCTCTAGCGTTACGAAAAAAGAATGCCTTATTTACAGAGGAAATATTGGAGAATCGAAAAATTATACTAAAATGACAATTTTGCCAGTGGCGTAGAATTTAGGGAACGAGAACTCTTCCCGATTCCCTGCCGTATGCCACTGGTGAGAGCGAGAAAGTCTTCTTCGCTAATATTTGATGTGTCCGAAACTACTTTAACTCACTGCCAAATATCATGAATAAATATCAAGCAGCATTAAAGTAATGAACAAAGTTCATTTTTAATAATCTAAATAAAACACCCTGTAAATCAGTAAGGAAAAATATTTTGTACAAGAAAATTGGGTTAGATCTTCATATTTTGAGTTCAAAATTTTCCCGTTAAAATATTTACACATATTAATTAATCACCCTGTATATATATATATATATATATATATATATATATATATACATATATATATATATATATATATGTATATATATATATAGTATATATATATATATAATATATATATATAGTATATATATATATAATATATATATTATATATATATATATATATATATGTATATATATAGGGGAGAGTAGGGTAAAGTGGAATAGCTAACAAATAAAAATTCGTATCTCCCAGATATTTTGATTTTATTAAAGATAGTCATAGTATAGTATTACTAGTTCATGTGGACACATACTGAATGAAATCCTAAAAAAATAAACCATTGCTATCAGAAACTATTCAGCTTATTTTGAGAATGTGGCATTCATTTCAGTTTACCCATCAAATGGGGCAAAGTGAAATCATAAACGGGGCAAAGTGATATTACTGTAACAATAAATGAAACAAAACTCCCATTGTAATTAATCTTATGTTTATTCTCGACATTTTATAACAAAAACTAGCATCTACTGGAATTTCCATATTGTCTGGCAGCTTTGTTATGACTGACAAGCTTAGTCTCACCGCTATCACAGCATCTTTCATGGCTTCTGCTGATCGGTTTTTCGTTTATATACGCGCATTGCCAAGCCTGTAACAAATCAAATCACATTATAGATAGGTATCTGTCTGCCAAAATAAAGGATTAGGGAAAAGTGAAATATTTTCACTTTGTTGCATTTCACTTTGCCCCAACATTCCACCCATATGAAATTACCGCTAAATATTTTTGAAACATAACCTTTCACCTATTCGCGCGCACTATTTTGTAGATATATTATATACATCATCTATGCTCAGAATCAAATTTCGATTACATCAAACAAACCAATGTTATACGTTACAATACTTACCTTCCAATATTACAGGTGATCCACACAAACACAACACTTTTTAAGATAAAATTTAGCAACGACGTTTAACTTGTCATCGAACATAAACCGCAGATATAAAACATAAAATGTGTCATTCTAAGCAAACTACACCAACCGGTGGAGCAACGTAATGGAATGTCATAACATAATTTCACTTTACCCCACTATTCCACTTTACCCTACTCTCCCTATATATATATATGTATATATATAATATATATATATATATATATATATTATATATATATAGTATATATATATATATATATATGTATATGTATTTTATTACTGATTTAGTAATAACAGGCCATTTAAGTTAGTTTTTAATTCACATATTGAATTTTCCTTTCTCTGAAAGTATGTCACCTTCGTTGAAAGTATCGCCCTTTAAAACACATACAAAACGCATATATACTGATGTATTTCATACGATATTTATGAAATATTCAACAGAGGACATCTTTAAAATAAGTATTTTATGACAAAACAGTTATCTTATGAGGAGTTCGCTGCAGATTTTCAATATATTGAAGTTTCTCTAAAAACCCTTAAAAATTGAAGTATTTTACACAAAATCGAACAATGAACATTGTTTTTCGTGAGGTTATGTTTGGCTCATCGCTTAGAAATTATTAAATTAATAGGAAATTTTTACTCCAAAAACAATGAGCTGTTGTAGAGTTGTGTCATGTTATGGGCCTTACAACCTATCTGTTTATGTCCTGAGGAAGACTCAATAAAGAGTCGAAACGTCGACTGAGACAAATTTGGTTGTTTAGATCATAACTCCTTGCCGAATACCCAGCTATAATAATATATTTTTAAAAAACCATCGGCAGTTACTTACTCAATTGTATATATATATATATAAATTATATAAGATATTCAAATCAAATTGGTTTAAAGGTTTTTTTCTTATTACAATGTTGGAAAATTTGTGAGCACTGAGAATTTTGTCCACGACTGTACTATAAAACATTCATTATACATGTGCTTCCTAAAGTTTAACACTTCCTATTATTCACTAGTGAATAATGGTTCATTATTCACTGCATGACGTCACACTTTATTATTGTTAGATTTTAAAACATTGATTTATCTATGAATTCAATACCTTCGTTTATTTTCAATAATTGATCTGTTAATATTAATATAAATAAATAAATGCAAAATTATTTATTTCATTTTTATCAGAGTGAAAGAAAGGAATGGAATCGATGTCAAGTGATATATTCGACGTTTACGTGAGTACGCAGTTTTCACTGAACACAGAAAATGTTATGTCAACGCTTTTGATAACTATTTTTATTGTTGAAAATGCAGATTATTACTAATTTTTTCGAGGAAGTCGTGGACAAATTATAGTATTCTACTCGCGCAAAATTACAATTTTTCACTCGGGTGAATTGCGACACTCACCTGCGGCTCGTGTCGCAAACTTCACCCTCGTGAAAAATAGCAATCATTTTGTGCTCGTTGAATAATATACTATGCTAAACAGTAACCCATGAATAATACTGAATTATTAAAAAGGACAGGTATAAACTGTAAAGTATCGATATAGGTATATATTATATACAGTCATAATTGAGTCAAATGTCATTATGTTTATTTGTTTATTTATGTCATAATCCATCTCAACATGTTACACGTTCAACAAAACACCAGGTATGAAATATGAATACTGAAAAATTATGTTTTCTGTCGAAGAACGAAAATTATAATTAATAAATTTAGGGATGGTAAAGGCCGAGGTTTGTGTTAGTCAACAACTTGTTTTAATACCGGTTTCGTAGTAATTCATTAAAAATCCAAGTTATTTTCATAAATGAATGGCTATCATTTTAGGAGTATATTTAACAAATTGAAACAAGTATTCCAAATACACTTTTTCGTCCTTGAAAGAGTTGTATGTGTATGTGGAGATTATATGTACGCTATATCATCGAGAGCAAATTGAATATTTACCCATTGCACACTTGATTACAAGGCAAGTGATAATTTATATAACCTGAATGTTGTAGTGATGATAAGTCACAAAAAACCTTTTAGTGAAGAGTTGGCAGGTTGAGACTTAAAGCTACAGTTCCACCGGAGGAACATTTTGTTGCTGAATGTTTCTCCTTGTTGCCAAGGGTAGAAACTTATGGCAACATACGTACCTTTCTTGTTTCCACTGAAGCAACGAGAATTGTCAATAGTTGCATATTATTCAGTAGAAACAATCAACAATTGTTGCCGAAACATAAAGAAATTGTAAGGAACATTTAGGAACATCTTGGAACATTTACTGAAACAAGCAACAGCAACAAAAATGTTCCTGAATGTTCCTCGGATAGGACCGTAGCAATATATTTATTCGTTTCCGTACTTCGCTGCACACTGAAAATCTGCGACACGAATGTTTACTAGTTGCGTTCTCGATACGTTTCCACTGCGATAGCAACACGGTTTTGTTTCCTATTTTATTCTAAAGTTTACCGCTCAAATTGGAAACCAGCGACAAGTAGGAACAGTCAACATTTATTGCCGAAAAATAAGGAAATCTTGAGGAACATTTAGGGAAACACTCAACAGCAACAAAAATGTTTGTTGCCGAAACATAAAGAACATAAACATTTTCGGAAACACGCAACAGCAACAAAAATGTTCCACATTTGTTCCTCCGGTGGAACTGTAGCTTTAGATTAAACTTATACAAGCAATTCTGATTGTTTTCAACATTTCAGTACTCCCTTTCGATTTATTGGAGTAGGCAGATTGAGACCACGTACTCGAAAACCACTTACTTTATTAACTATTGAAAATGGCTTCGCAAAAGGAGCCAAAATTTATATATTCCACAAATACTGAACCTGGAGACACACGCACACACACACACACACACACACACATATATATATATATATATATATATATATATATATATATATATATATATATATATATATATATATATATATATATATATATATATAATCTTTTGATAATTATTAGCAATAACAGGCTGGTTGAATCTTAAAAAACTCAATTTTATCAAAAAGTTGACGCCTCACCACGACATTCGAAATTGAAATTTCTTTGACATTTATTGTTTTGAAATAATTGAATAAACAGGTCTGCTTTGTATATGCTATTCAGTCTAATATTTATATACAAAATTGTAATTATTAGATGGTAAGGGAAACCAAGAAACCTTTACCTACGTAATGTTTGATAATAAAAATAATAGGGTACTATTTATCTAACAACAAAGAAATTAGTTATGGGAAAACATTAAAGAAGTGGAGTAAAATTATCGGTATAGTACGCTTATATGGAAGCAGCCGTTGACACGTGTTTCGGACTCTTTGGTCCTCATCAGAACGGCGTAGCTAAGTATTGGATTGAAAATTTGGAGATGAAAATAGTTTAATAAATAAAATCCTCTGTTATGGAAGAAAATCACTTATTTGTGGTTTATTGTTTGAACTCTCCGGTATGGGAGATTTGGTCAAACTTTGCCACGAAGGCGATTAATTCCATCCGAGAGATCTCAGAAAGAGTAAATTAATATTAAAAAAGAAAATTAGTTTTGGGAAAATATTAAACAAGAAAAGCAAAAATTATCGGTATAGTTCGTTTATATGGAAGTAGCCGTTTTTAATGAAATTTTTATAATAAAATCCTCTGTTATGGAAGAAAATCACTTATTTGTGGTTTATTGTTTGAACTCTCCGGTATGGGAGATTTGGTAAAACTTTGCCACGAAGGCGATTAATTCCATAACAGAGGATTTTATTTATTAAACTATTTTCATCTCCAAATTTTCAATCCAATACTTAGCTACGCCGTTCTGATGAGGACCAAAGAGTCCGAAACACGTGTCAACGGCTGCTTCCATATAAGCGTACTATACCGATAATTCTACTCCACTTCTTTAATGTTTTCCCATAACTAATTTCTTTGTTGTTAGATAAATAGAACCCTATTATTATTATTTTCAAACATTACGTAGGTAAAGGTTTCTTTGGTTTCCCTTACCATCTAATAATTACAATTTTGAATATAAATATTAGACTGAATAGCATATACAAAGCAGACCTGTTTATTCAATTATTTCAAAACAATAAATGTCAAAGAAATTTCAATTTCGAATGTCGTGGTGAGGCGTCAACTTTTTGATAAAATTGAGTTTTTTAAGATTCAACCAGCCTGTTATTGCTAATAATTATCAAAAGATTAAAAATAGATCACAGGCAACAACAATTCGAATAAATAATTATATATATATATATATATATATATATATATATATATATATATATATATATATATATATATATATATATATATATATATATACAGGGTGTTCCTGAATTGAACGTACAAACGAAAAGGGGAGATTCTCTTAGTGAGTTTAAGAAAAAAAAGTCCCATTAACATGGGGTCGCAAACGTTTCGTTTTCGAGATACAGAGTGTTGAAGTTTGAATTTTTTTCAAGTTTTTTTCTCATAGTATCTACACTTTACAAGACATTCAACTGAAATTAGGCATAGATATTACATTTGAGAGTTCTCACCACGTAACATGGCAATTTTGATAGCAGTTCTACAGGGTGATATTTTTTCTGGAACACTGTCGCCTGTTTTCCTCCAGAACAAGCTTTGTTGTTATACTAAACTTTTCGGTTTCCTGTAGTTTTGTCGTATCTGCTACTGATTTCGAGAAAAAAAATTTGAACGATTCTCTCGAAATCCTCGGAAAAATCAAAATTATGATAAGAAGGACAGTTTGTGAGCTGTGGTGAATGAATTCATTATTAGTTTTCATGGAAATTTTCCTGATCTGTAGCGATGATTCATATAGATTCGATAAACCCGTATAATCATTACAAAAAATGTATTACTACAAGAAACGTAAAACTCAAAAAAAATCATAACAAGAAAACTAAGTAACCACAAAGGACTGAACTACAACAAATGTTGAAAATGTCCTTCCCCAACTCTTATACTAGCTTCTGTTCTTCGTCTCATAGACGATCGAACAGCTTGATGACTTGCATTCAAAAGTACACTCACTTTTCTTGTACTGGTTCTTGGATGTTGTTCTATTTCGTTCATGACTGCCTCTTCGAGTTGTGGTGTTCTCACACTGCGTGGTCTACCGGCATTAATATTTTTCGTGGAAAAAGATCCAGCTTCTGAAAGACGCCTATGAATATCAGAGAACATTCGATGATCTGGTATCCCTCTATTGGGATAGCGTTCCATGTAAAGAAGCTTAGCTTCTCTTGAATTTTCATTTGCAAGACCATACACGAGATGCACGTCAGTCATTTTGGAATTCGTGAAATTCGGCATGTTTTGATAATAAAATGTGTAGAGGTTCATATTTCCTGATCAAATATTGTTGTGACAGTCATAAAAATCGTAATGAAAATAATGGTCTACATTCAAAACAATAAATAGCCACAAATGCAACCACCTCTAATTTTCAAAAAACAAACGTTCAATAATTCGATATGTCAAAAGTGACACTGAATTCATTCACCATCGATTACTTACTGAATTTTATAATAATTTGGATTTTTCCGAGGATTTCGAGAGAACCGTTCAAAATTTTTTTCTCGAAATCGGTAGCTGGTACGACAAAACTACAAGAGGCTGAAAAGTTTAGTATAACCACAAAGCTTCTTTTTGCATTTTTTTCAAATTAACAGTTGCTCACCAAAAAAAAGTTCTGGAGGAAAACAGGTGACAGTGTTCCAGAAAAAATATCACCCTGTAGATCTGCTATTGAAATTGCCATGTCACGTGGTGAGAACTCTCAAATGTAATACCTATGCCAAATTTCAGTTGAATATCTTGTAAACTTTAGATAATATGAGAAAAAAAACTTGAAAAAAATTCAACCTTCAACACTCTGTATCTCGAAAACGAAACGTTTGCGACCCCATATTTATCGAACTTTTTTTTCTTAAACTTACTTAGGGAATCTCCCCTTTTTATTTGTACGTTCAATTTAGGAACACCCTGTAGATATATATACACTGGCCAGCAAAATTAACGCACCACTAAAATTTGGGTCAAATTCAAAGTTAATTTTCTCGCGAACTGCTGAATCGATTCAGATAAAAAAAAATTTCAATGTAGCTTAAATCTTCAGAAATGACGTTATGCAAAGAGAGAAAATTTAAATTCGAGTTTTAGGCATATACTGGGTGTTTGAAGAAAAACTAGTAAAATGCACAACTTTTGTCATATTCTGTGGGAATTCCCATCAACTGTATTAGGTGTCTCTCTAAGCCAAAATATAGCACCATCTTTCATAAGCATTTTGTTTCCTTATTCACTTCTTTATCTTGCTTATTAAACGAAATACGGAATTTAATGTATAACGTGACAACTAAAATTTTAAAAAAATTTGAAATAAAATCTTAAACATTAAAATAAAAAGTCAACATCGGGTGTTTTCTCCCCTATTCCTTATAACTGATTGACATCGACGACCCATATTTTGAACCAGACGTCTTATTTTTGCTTGATCTATATTTGTCCATATTTCCCTCATAATGTTTTCATCATCCAAGGAGGCAGGTGGGGGTTGAGGTCTGGACTACCTGGAGGCCAATCTAGGACCTCAATATTCAACTGATTTAGATAATTTAGTTCTATTTTCGCAGTATGTGGTCTGGCATTATCATGCATTAGTATAAAATTATCTCCAATATAACCAGCCATAGGGATCACATGCTCTGACAAAATTTCGTCAATGTACTTTTCGCTGTTTAAAGGTGCTCCATGCAAGGACATGTACGAGCTGCCAAAGAAATTCCGTTCCAAAACATCACAGAGCCTCCATTAAATAACTCGGTTTAGCGAATATTATTTTGTGAATAACGTTCGTTTGGCTGTCGAATAATTTCTGAGCTTCGATCCTTGCTGTAGAGATAAAACCTCGTCTCATCAGTGAACAAAACTTGTTCCCAATCTTCAGCAGTCCAGTTCACATGTTCCCTAGCAAATTGAAGTCTTTAAGTCTTTTTTCGACATTAAATTCCGTATTTCATATAATATGTGAGATAAAAACGTGAATGAAAAATCAAAACGCTTGTAAAAGATGGGGCTATATTTTGACTTAGAGAGACACCTAATACTGTTGATGGGAATTCCCACAGAATATGACAAAAGTTGTGCATTTTACTAGTTTTTCTTCAAACACCCAGTATATGCCTAAAACTCGAATTTAAATTTTCTCTCTTTGCATTACGACATATCCGAAGATTTAAGCTACATTGGAATTTTTTTTTATCTAAATCGATCAGCAGTTCGCGAAAAAAATTAACTTTGAAATTGACCCAAATTTTATTGGTGCGTTTTAATTTTGCTGGCCAGTGTATATATATATATATATATATATATATATATATATATATATATATATATATATATATATATATATATATATATATATATATATATATATAGATATATATATATATATATATCAGAAGCATAAACATTATGATTTATATATCATTAGTCCACAAAACTATAAAATCATTGATATTTCTAACTTCTCTTCATTTGAGCAAAATTAAATATATTCTGGAAAGACTGCACCTACAGTTCTTGAGCGTTAAATAGAATGAATAATTCAATATAAACAAAGCAATATTTTTCCAAATGAAAACCTTAATTTGAAAAAACAATAATATGTTAATTTCGAATGCCAAATTTGTTGTACTTATCGCTAGAAATTCGGAATATATCACCACACTCCTTTAAACCTTTTTTCCTTTTTTATTCTGATTGTTTTTTGTAGAAATTTATAACTTAATCTACATAAATGAGATACAGTGTTGATATTTAGGAGAACATGTTAATTTGCAATAAAGAACATAAAAAGTGTTGGACAATGTATTTTCCATATTCGTAGAATTCTGGACAATGTTTATAAATTATTAGTGAAAAGTGTATCTGCAAAATTAAATTAGTCAATTATTAATAGTGTATACAATATTTACTTCAAAATGGTTTGGAATACTCATCTAACCGAAAGGTTGGGTATATATTCAATTTTAATATTTTATTGTTTTTACTTTTCATTTAATTTTCAGATAAGCGCAATTAACATTCCATTAAATTTATTAATTTACCAATTTGAATTTATTTTTCAGCTCAATTTCATTTTTCATTTTTCCCTATATTTCATAACAAATGGAATATTGTTTGATCTAAGTAACAGAATCATATAAATAACATAAATATTCTCATTTTATACAAAAAAGTATGTATTGTGAAATATAATGCAATGAACAAGTTTTGATATGATAATATTGAATAAAAATTCAGCAATTGTATTTATTCCCCATTGTGTTCGTAGTAACTTATTGAAGTAAATTCCAGCACTCACAAAGTTGGTTTATCATTGATATTAAACAAACAAAAACCTACTCTTTATCGATGATATCCTTTAAAGTATTCCAATTTATCATATTTTTGCTGGCCTCATCCTTTGAAATCTTCCAAGCCCGTCTGGTAGCAATTTTCGACATTATTCTTCTATTCCTTCAGTCATTATGTAAGCATTTCTATAACGAAGGTGAAACGTAGCTCTTCTTTGGCTATTTCAGTCTATGTTATAGAAATAATTCTTAGGGATTAAGAGCAGATGATTGAAAGTTTGTGCTGCAGTAAGCAAATGGCTTAATCTTGTACGGATGGCCTAATGACAAGAACTCATGACAAACTACAACGTCGAAACAGAAAAAGATATGTTGAGCCTACCCTTCAAATTTTATCTTTACTGGCTAGGTTTCTTATGGCTTGACTTTACGGGAACCAAGGTTAATGAAGATGATGAACATGCAGACACTGTGGCAGAGAAAGGGTCTGACACTAAGTTTACTGGACCTGAACCATGACCTGGCATACCAAAATCGTTGACTCGTGCCAACATGTCTCATTTGATTCAGACAAAACATCAGACATACTGAGATAACTTACCAAGACAAGAACACAGCAACCCAGCTTTCTGGAGGAGCTTTCTGAAGGAGCAATCTTCTTTGTGAACACAGCCCAAAAAGGACCTAGTGAAGATAATATTGAATCTAATGGGGGCATCAAATCTATTCGCATGAAGCAGTGCAACCAGAAGCACAAACAGCCAAAAGCAGAGGTTCTGGGGTCTAGTCCGTGTCCTTGACTGAAGGAAC
>JARQZK010002544.1:0-2500 GCA_030704885.1 Cynegetis impunctata | reverse complement strand
ACTTTCATATTCTGTCCTTTAAATCAATTGATGAAACTGACATAACATCACATAGTTGTACGTGACTAAATTCTCAAAAAAAAAACACTGGATACTATTTTATCTAATACCTTATTCAACCTTTTCGAGCGTATAAAAGCGAGTCGAATTTAAATCGTCTAATCTTTCATTGAAAAATTTAGATACTATACCAATTTGAGTGGACTGAATGTGGGTCAAATTACTGTGAGGTTTATACACTTAACATGCATTATTCTTGTGCAGAATCTATTCCTAAACGTATATTGCTTGTGAATGCATGATGATCATTAAGAATCACCCTCAAATCAAATCAAAATATGCTTTATTGTCTTTGAAAATATACAATTTATTGACAAAGCGAAAAGTATAAAAACTAAACAATGTAATTCCTAGAAATAAACACATCTAACCACATTCTCATAAAAAATACATTCAAATTTTATATAATTAACAATAGAACCGAGTTTCAATAGTTATTTATGTACCCAGTGCGTTATAGAGACTGTCGGAAAATTTGATGTTTCTGTATTTAATGCAGTCAAGTTTTTTCTGTGTTCCGTTGCAGTGTATCTTAAAAAATGTACGCAGAAATTCTGTGTAACTTAGAATCGGTTGAGCTATTTCGAAGAGTAGAGGAGATGGAGTAAGGTTCAGCTTCTCTAAACTGTCAGTTAGAGGTACATATGAAGGAAGAATGATATAAGTATTCTCACCAATGTCTGCAAAGAAATAATAAGTGATGTCATTAAATTTTCAATGCCAGATTGATACAATTGAATGTTCATTAACTTATACGATGTGCTTTGTCTAATTTCGTAGCTATCATAATTTTCTGTGGTTGAATTTACTAGAAATTTTTAAAATATAGTTGTTACATGGTCGGAATAGTTATTTATGTACCAAGTGCGTTATATAGATCCTAACGCCCGGAGGGTAACATTCGTCCCGAGGGATGAATGTTGCCCGATGGGCGTTAGGATCTAGTAACGCACGTGGTGCATACAAGATTTTATTTTTCACGAAAAAATTATTTTATTATATTGAAAAATCAATTTTAAAATCGGTTCATTGCTCCTAAATTTTCCATTTTCCTCCTCATAGTAGGCATGTCATTTGTTGATATTTTGACGTTTGTGAATATTTTTGTCATCATATTTAGTGAATGTCATTGCTGCTTTCTTTGTGCAGTCTTCTAGAAATAATGGAAATGAAAATGAATTCGCCCAAGAATATCATATAAATGCAGCCAAAGCTGCGAATAATTCATTGCCGGAAAAATCCAGAGTCGTATACGACAAGGATTATGAAGTATTTAATCAATGGAAGTTGTTTCATTTCTCCTCGTACAAGGGCGTTATGATTCATAACGCCCGCTCATAACGCCCTAGGGCATAATGAGTGTATTTATAGCAACCGTATCTAAGGTAAAATCAACAAATAATATACAAGTGAAAACCTTTTCAAATCTAAGCTAATGTCTGTGTTATTCAATTTGGTCATATCGATCAATCACTGCTCACAATAGTAGTCCTCTTTAGAGTAATAAGTAGGACAACGCACGAGCCGCCAACCGCGGCGGTTGTTAATTTGTACAGGAATATATAGTAGACAACGCACGGGCAGCCGCGTAACCGCGAAGTTGGGCGGTAGTCGACATCGGCGCGGCGAACGCGGCAACCGCGCGGTCTTGCGGTTGTCGATTTTTACAGACTTGAATGGCAGACCACGCACGAGACCGCAATATCGCGCGGTTTCCGTCATTATTAATTTAACATTTGTAGTAAATTTGATACTTTTAGTCACTCCGGTAATTTTCTTTTCAATTTTGTTCAGTAATTCACCGAAGGACGACGTTGACATACTGGTATAATTGAAAAATTTATCTTCGAAGCTTCTCAATTCTCTATAGAAAATTACGAATGCTCCTTTACTACTTCTTTGTTGAAGCAGAGGGTGAATCCAATATTTTGCATTGCAACGACGTTTGTTTCGTTTTTAGATAGAATTTAAATTTGCCAAATGGCTAGAGCTACTACTGCGGACACTTTCATGACGACTAGCGATCAACAAACCGCGACGGCCACCGCAAGAGCAATCCGCGCTCGACCGCGCTACCGCTCGACCGCCAACCGCGGCGGTTGGCGGCTCGTGCGTTGTCACCCTAAGGTCTATCAAGAAAATAATATTTCTCTCGTTTCCGAAAATTGGCCAAGGAACTTATAGATTTTAATTCAGCTGGAAGGTGATTGTGAATTTTCTAAGCATTGTAAATGATAGACTTTTTTGTTAATTCAGAGAATATCTATATATGAAGATATACTACATATCGTATCAATTTTCGTTTATAAATAAAGAAAAATTCGTTCACCAACACTTGTTTTGTTGTCATGTTGAGTTTTTAAAAATTGTTGTTAAGATTAATCACTTCACAAATAACCTTTTATTCAAGAACGTGAGGACGATGAAATGTATGATTTAT
>JARQZK010002543.1:0-20358 GCA_030704885.1 Cynegetis impunctata | reverse complement strand
AATATTTCACAGTTTGTGTTTTTTGACTAGAAAAATTCCTTTCACGCAATCAGAAAAATGTGATATGATTGAATGTTTTATCGTTTTTCGACAAAATAGCCACCGAGCTCGTCAACATTATAGTGATTTGTTTCCCCTGCGTACCTTGCCAGAGCGAAGATACTCTTTGGATTTGTACTGTAAGTTTAGGTCGAACGGAAATGTGTTCATGAAGACTAAATTCAATAAACAATTCTGAAATTTTTCTATGGAAGATATTTATGAACCCACCTTCTCGATCACCAGACATGACTCCTATGGATTTTTTCTTTTGAGCATATTGAAAGAATGTGATGTGTGTGTTTGTTATTTTTAAAAAGTTTATAAAATAATTTGAAATAAAAAATACTGTTTAACATCCTGGATATTCCTCTTACTTTATGACAAGGCAAAGTTACGGCAAACTGTAACAGAACCTTTAACACAAGCTCTTTGAGGATTTTAAAAAACCATCAATAGCTTTGTCATTTTTCACTTAAAGGACTAAAAGTCATATAAACATTTTTGTTCTAAATTGAATTTACTATCGACTGAAGGTATTATACACTCACGAAGAGTGTCTCTTCAAAAAAATTGAAGTTTTTGACATAACTCTTGACCACATGTTTCGATTTTTTTCCGTTTTCATCATCATAACTGGTGAGAAAAATACTAATAGTTTGCCTATTTGTTTATATATATATATATATATATATATATATATATATATATATATATATATATATATATATATATCCTTCCGCTACACGCGTGCCTGTTTTTAACAGAAGTACACGCGCGCGGACTGTGAGTCCACGTTAAGTTTTTTCACGAAGAAGGCTCTGAATGTGGGTGGACTATAAAAAATTAGTATTACTAAACATTTATATTTAAACAACATCATTTATACACATTCTGAACATATAAAAGTACAATGTTCCAAGCACATGTATTTTCCACATTTTATGCAGAAGTACTTTGTAGGTCGATTTTTTCTTCGGTCGCAGAAACCACAACGACCTCTTCTGGGAACATTATTTTCATTTGGTGCTGCTAATCTTTGTTGTGGTTCCACATATCCGGTTAACTCACTAATTCTTGACGCTAGTTGTTTCGGCAAACAAGTGAGTTGAGCTCGTTGACGTAAGTGATTGTCCACTTATTGTAAAGACAGATTCCTCAAGAATTCTCTTCTTCTCATGTTATTGGGACTGTTGCACTTGTGTATCACCATAGTATTGATGCCAGCAATATTCAGCAATGAATAAAACACGACCATAGGCCATCTTTGGGTATTTCTAGCACAGTCGTAAGCTGCACAAAGTTTGTCAACGGTGTCAACGCCACCTTTTGTATTATTGTAATCCATTATTATTTCTGGTTTTCTCATCAATGTTATCATCATGATGTAGGCTTGATACTAGTAATGCATTTTTATTGGGTTCAGGTTTGTAGGATACTAGAGTTACATGTTCACGAAAACCAAACATACTCTGGCCGTGATTTTACTGGGCGAGAAAACTCTTCTGGCAACTCTCTTTTGTTCTTGCGTATTGTGCCCAAAAGGGTCAGTTATTTAGATCGAAGGGACTCCAGTAATGGAATACTAGTAAACCAGTTGTCAGTGGTCACGTTTCTTCCAGAATCATTTATAAATTCACATAGTCTCTCAACTATTGCATTTGCTGCATTGCTAACTACGTAAGGACCTTCTGGCTGCTTACCGGCATAAACTTCCAGATTACTTACAAAATACCTCTTTGAGTCTACTAAGGCATAGATCTTTATTCCATACTTGTTGGGTTTGTTGGGAATGTATTGTCTGAATGCACAGCGCCCTCAAAAAGCCTCTAGTTTTTCATCAATTGTTACATAATGGAAAGGAGAATACGCGTCTTTGCACTTCTTTACAAAAACATCAAACACATCCCTAATAGGGGCCAACTTATCTAGTTTTTTTCGGTCATCCCTTGTTTCAGCATCATCAAACCTCAAATGTCTAAGAGGAAACTGAAATCTGTTTATCGACATAACTGAACGAAATATTTCCACACCAGTTCCCTGAGTACTGAATAACTCTCTCACGTGTAACCGGCTTGATTTGAGGACTCCAGCCATATAGAGTAATCCAATTAATGCTTGAATCTCAGAAATATTTGTGAGAGAACAATCTCTTTCACGAGAAAAATTTGCTGCTGCTGCGCGAATATGTTGATTTGTATGCTCCACAATGGTATTCAAAATTTCATCAGTAAAAAAGAATTTCCAGATATCAAGCGGATCCGTCAAATTTTTGGTGGCAGCTTTTGGCCCAGGTAGGTGTTTTATTAAATTTTCGGCCCTTGTCCTAACATTTTTTGGTGGCTGATATTTTCTCCATTTGGTGGACCGTCTAGGTACCGAAATCGACAGCTCCCGGAAAGCGCGCGTTTCGAAACGGCGGCTAAATTTGAATTCGACAGGACTGAGAGTCCGCGCGCGTGTAACGGAAGGATATATATATATATATATATATATATATATATATATATATATATATATATATATATATATATATATATATATATATATATATATACAGGGTCCTGCAACAGTGGCGCGGTGTTCCATATCTCTATTTGGGAAACAGATACAAATCTACATTTCTATAATATTACCTTATTGCTCGAGCTCGACAAAATAAAAATATTGTCTGTCACACAGGGTGTTCAATTTCTTCTGGGCGGATATCAACTATGTTTTTTCAAATGGCAACCTTTATTTTTTGTCGCTTTTTTGATTTCTACATAGAAAATAAAAGATACTTTATGTATATCTTCACTTCAAAAATATCGACGGTTTTCGAGATTTCTAGCATGACAGGTTTTTTTTTCCAATATTTGTCACTCAGAATATTTTAAATTATAAAGTTGTGCCAAGTCCAATTGAAATTTAATTTTGGTCAAATATTCTACATTGATAACTCTCTCAGACGATATATCTGAAATCAACCTGCGATATACAGGGTATGAAAAATCGCTTGCCACATATGGTGAATAAAAATATACAGAATCTTCCTTATTTCAAATGGAACACCCTGTATATTATAGATTCATAAGAAGCGCCAAGAAAGGCTTTACAAATATCATAAAGTATTCCCTATGGTTAAAATCACTAGTTTTTCTTGAAACAGCGATAAATGGCAAATATTGATATTTCTTCGCTATAATCTCAATGAATGACTCTTTCAAAAATAACCTGTTGGTAGATAAACAAGTTGCGAATTACACCACAAAATGTACGTTGTATGTTCAAAATAATTTCAATAATCTCCAAATTTGAGCCACATTCTTTCGATTTAAAACACCCTTTCAGGAAATAAAAAATTTATTGGAAATCGGGTAGTCTGGCAAATGACAGATCAAAATATTTGCCTTCAAATAAGTATTGAAATCTTTAGTGATTCGTTAAGTAGAACTTTCGATATGATTTCATCAGAATGTTGTTAAATTATATCGAAAGTTCAACTTAACGAATCACTAAAGATTTCAATACTTATTTGAAGGCAAATATTTTGATCTGTCATTTGCCAGACTACCCGATTTCCAATAAATATTTTATTCGCTGAAAGGGTGTTTTAAATCGAAAGAATATGGCTCCAATTTGTAGATTATTGAAATTATTTTAAATATACAACGTAAATTTTTTGTTTTAATTCACAACTTGTTCATCTACCAACAGGTTATATTTGAAAAAAGTCGTTCATTGAGATTATAGCGAAGAAATTTGAATATTTGCCATTTTTCGCTGTTTTAAGGAAAACTAGTAAACTTAGCCGTAGGGAATACTTCATGACATTTGTAGAGCTTTTCTTAGCGCTTCTTCTTGATCTATAATATACAGGGTGTTCCATTTGAAATAAGGAAGATTCTGTACATTTTTATTTACAATATGTGGCAAGCGATTTTTCATACCCTGTATATCGCAGGTTGATTTCAGATATATCGTTTGAGAGAGTTACCAATGTAGAATATTTGACCAAAAATGAATTTCAACTGGACTTGGCACATCTTATGATTCATAATATTGTGACTGACAAATATTGGAAAAAAAAACCTGTAATGCTAGAAATCTCGAAAACCGTCAATATTTTCGAAATGAAGATTAACATAAAGTATATTTTATTTTCTATTTAGAAACCAGAAAAGCGATGAAAAATATAGGTTGCCATTTGAAAAAACATAGTTGATATTCGTCCAGAAGAAATTGAACACCCTGTGTGACCGACAATATTTTTATTTTGTCAAGCTCAAGCAATAAGGTAATATTATAGAAATATAAATTTCTATCTGTTTCCAAAATAGAGATATGGAACACCGCGCCACTGTTGCAGGACCCTGTATATATATATATATATATATATATATATATATATATATATATATATAGGTATATATATACACGCATTCCATAGATTCGCGGTTCAGATCAAAAACGCTTTCTGAAAGATTCATCTTATTGATGGTGATGTTGATATGTGCAATAGCAAATAGTCGTATTTCATCTGCTTGACTTGTCTAATGAATTAATTATGCTCAGAATGAAATAATGGTGGAAATACTTGCATAACACCTGCCGTAATAATATGTGTAAAAGAGATATAAGTCGACATCCTGCTTCTGATATTCGAGTTAATGGAGATGAGCAATGGCGAGTCTCTATTAACCTAAATGTTCTACAAGAATCAATTCATGAAAAATATACCAGTTGACCAAAGTTAATTTCATATATCACATTAAGTGCACAAGGATGATTCTTCAATAATTTGAAAACTATCAAACAATCTTTCAAAGTACCTAAATGCCCTCTGCTCATAGGATAGCTGAAATTGCTGGTAGAGCAGTGATGGGGAAAGACTCGTTGACTTTCTATAGTTTATTTGGTTATTCAGGGTTATTGAGGTTACGACAGATGTTTCTTGAGCGAAATTTCAATTTTTCTATGGAAACCTCGATCAAAGGAATATTATGAGTTACCTTTTGATCTGCTTCTAAAGAACAATTTTTAAAAGACATTACTGCAAAAAAATATGTATCTCTTGGAGCTAGATGAAATCGAGCATTCGTTTCAACACATGAGAAAAGTTATTCAGTTTTTCCAGTGACCTTTGGGAATAAACACCACCAGGTTCAATCAAAATCTTTTTTGTAGAATAAAATTTTATTATCCACGATATTTTATATCCGGTGGGACCCTCCGTAGTGGAGAAGTATTATGTGCAGTCTCCTGTGCGGAGTTGGTGGGTTCGATTCCTACTGTGCCCTTGGGTGTTATTAACATGTGATGAATAATGTACCATACAAGTTCATTGGCCGTTTGGAACCTGCGTTAAATTGTAAATCCACCGAGTAAAATAAAATAACCCTGAATTGCTAAAACTTTCTGGCTTATATAAATATCCATCGAAAAATTATTTCACTTCAATTCGTTTAAGTGGAAATCCTATACCTTATATGGTATTATTACTTATACATTTATAATCTCTCGTGAGTTAGTATTCCATTCAGAATAAATTCATATATGACTATATATAACGGAATTTTTTTATTTTGAACAAGAATAATCCTGCATCAACTGCGATGAGTTATTAGAAGGGACAGATATAAAGTGATTAGGCATCAGATTTTACAATACAGGGTGTTTCTGAATTGATGCGAAAGATTTCAGTGGGTGATTCTTCAGCAAAAATTAAGGGGAGTCTTTCATATAACTTTTTGTTCAACACCCTTTTACCTCCAAGTTACAGCCCTTTGAAATTAGGTGAAAAAAAATTGTTTTTATTCAATACATCCACTTAGGAAAAAACTAGAGGAATGAAATTTGGCAGATAACTGCTGCTAATAAAATGATAGTTTTTGAGTGTTTTTTTACACTAAAATGTTAGCACAAGGGACTGAAAAAAAAACCCCTATAATATTTTTGCATCAGAACTTTTTAATGGGCTTATAATACTTTCCTATTAAAAAAATATATTTGAAAATACAGTCTCAATCTGCAACTTTTTTATGTCCTGACTTTTTATCATAAAGTTGTTAGTTTGATCACAAAAAAATAAAATAGTGCTCAGACTCTTTTCCCATAAACTCACAGAGAGGTTATCATTCATTTTAAAAAAAAACAAGTAAGCTGCTGTCAAATGAAGTCATATGACAAATAGGTTTATTGTCCTGATTTTTTCTAATTTCTATACAGTTTTATAATGACTTCAAACATTTTTCACAACTAAATAGAACTTTATTGAAAGAATGGCATTTTTTTATTTAGTTGAAGAATATTGCAAATTAGAGCGGATTGAACAATAATTGTAATACTAATAACAATTAACAAATTATTTGACATTTGACAGCAGCTTACTTGTTTTTTTTTAACGAATGATAACCTCTGTGAATTTATGGGAAAATAGTCTGAGCACTATTTTATTTTTTTGTGATCAAAATAACAACGTTATGATTAAAAGTCAAGACATAAAAAAGTTGCAGATCGAGTCTGTCTTTTCGAATATATTTTTTAAAAAGGAAAATATAGGCGCATTAAAAAGTTCTGATGCAAAATATTTTAGGGGTTGGTTTTTTTCAGCCCCTTGTGATTACATTTAAGGGTAACAAAAACACTCAAAAGCTGCCATTTCATTAGCAGCAGTTATCTGCCAAATTTCATTCTTCCAAATTTTTCCAAAGTGGAAGTATTGAATAAAAACAATTTTTTTCACCTTATTTCAAAGGGCTGTAACTTGGAGGGAAAAGGGTGTTGAACAAAAAGTTATATGAAAGACCCCCCTTAATTTTTGCTAAAGAATCACCCATTGAAATCTTTCGCATCAATTTAGAAACACCCTGTATATGTTAGTGTCTCGTATGAAATTTAGCACTTTTTGTAGATCGCGTTTGAGGATACTTTTAATGTTGTCTTCTAGGTTGTTTGATCTTCTTTCTAGATCGTGTCATGGACACTCTACCAAGAGGTGTTTAACTGTGAGTTGAGTATCACATATTGGAAATTATTAGAATAATAATCTATTTTCTTAACATTGAATAATCATAAATTTAAAAATAAATAATATTTAAATATATTAAATAATATTTGAATATATTATTTATTTCCATGATCAAATAGCTTTCAAGAAGCCATTTTCTTGCATTTCGAAGTCGAGAAATAAATTTAAATATTTGACAACAGTGTCACATGGACAAAACTATAATTTTCTCTGGAAAACCTAATGAACAAAAATAATATTTACTTATAGAATGAAAGAGAAATTCATCGGGCTTTATCACTGAAGATTCATATATGTTAAAATAAAATTTACTTCTCATCGAATTGACTTTCTAGTTTTCTCAGTAGATATATCATTTGACTATAATGTGGTTATCTATCAACTTTAGACAATTTTAAAAGCCTTAGCTGACTTTCTTACTACCTTATATTTGAAAAATATAACATTATAATTTGAAACTTGATGCATTTGTTATATTGAGGGTATTAACTAAATCAAAATCGGAATTACTCAACATGGGTTATATGAGCTAGGAGATATCTGTATTCTATTTTTTGAATGCTTCGTATCAGTAGAAATACTTCTCTACAAACTTTAATTTCTTCAAAAAATAAAATGCTAGAATAAAATTCAGAAATCAATTTTCTGAATATGTTGAGCCATTATTTTTTTCAATTTTAGGTAGTATTTATCGCATTTATTGGGAAAATTATAAAAAAATATGACATTTTTATTCAATTTTGGTCACTCATACGGTAAATTGATTTGGAAATTTCTACTCGCCAAATTCCTTGTAGACGGAACTTATTCCATAAATAATATAATATTTTATGTTGATGAAAGTCTATCAAATAAACAAATATTGATTACTAAAGAATTCCAGAATGTAGAACTTTCTGATCAAAATAATATAGTTGCCATGAAGTTGTATAAGTAACCCAAAGAAAAATCATCACGATAGATTAGAACAATTTAAATTGATGAGGCCACTAGTTAGCAAAAATATTACTGAAAATTTCATTATAAAGATGGAACAGAATTATTATCAATTTTCTAAATGAAATATTCTATCATAAGAATAAACAAGACTTAGCAATTTTTCATCATAGGCCAAGCTACAGAGACTTTTTCATGTAAAAACTGTTAGAAGAAAACCAGCTACACAATTGTTTGGAGATATTTTCACTCGACTTTTTTATTTATAACTTTTTTATTAACAATTCTATGCAAAAAAAGGCTTTCTATTCAGTTTTTTGCTTAGAATATTGAAAATGTCAGAGTAATCGTAATAGTGCTAACAGAAGTAGGGAATGAAAACTCGAAGAAAATAAGAGGTCGAATGACTCGATTTAGTTCAGGAGAAAATTGGGAAATACCGGCCAAATATAAATTTTTTCGAAAATTTATTTCTTGGTTAGATTTTGAGTTGTAGCGTTGATCCTCCAGTCAGTGTTAGTTTTTAATAAAAACTTTATATGAGCAAAAAGCATGCATTGTCCGATGCAAAGTTCACGATCTGTGGCCATTTGAATTTTTAACTATGCAATTCTCCAGTTGTCCTGAATGCGACAGGCATGGTCCAATTTCAATTTACAAAATCAAATTCGAAGGTGTAATGTTCATACTTCAAAACGTTTAACTTCGTTCTGCATTAAAGCGCTGAGAAATATATCAGAAATTGAGCTCAACATCATTTTCTTTGTGTTTCCATTCCCTACAATTTCTCTATTGAAATTGTCACAATTACTATGACAGTTTTCATTTTTTTTCTAACACTTTTTTTATAAAATACTCACTCCACATTTCTGTAGCTTGGCCCGTAAACCATCATATATGAATACCGTAATACACAATAACCCAGTTCATCTTTTTATAACATAGAATTGCAGCATATAATAGTATGGTACATGGATTTCTCAATATTGCTACATTACAGGCTTAAATTTAATAATATAACGTAGATTGCTACTAATAATAATGCATATAATCTAAAATCAATTAATAAAATTATTGAGATGAAAAATTTTAATTTACAAATAAAACAAGTTTTCTGATTTCTGAAGATTTTGACAAGAAGTTCAATATTTTAACATATATCACATTATAATATCAATATCGTATACTGTAACTCTTCAGTCTAATATATAAAGAGCAATTAATCAAAAACTGATAAATTTCCAAAAACGTATGTCTACAAAGTTTCATGCAGTGGTTGTCACAAAATTCATATCGCTAGAATACATAGAAACTTCGGAAAAATAATCGAATAACATAGGCGCTGTTTCGAAAACAAAGGGAGAGATTATAATGACTCCATTCATTTATTAGATGAGAATCGTTCTTTCAATAGAGATTTCCATATTTTACGTAGAGAGAGTGGAGATTGAAATTAAACTCTTGAGAAGTCCTAGAAATTAAGCGGTTAAAGAATTCTGATAACTAGTTCAATGCACAAGTAGATTTGAATTAGTCTGCTCTGCTAAATAAATTCAATGTCTGATGATGTTTGTACAAGTTTTCTCGAAGGATTACCTACCCACCATTCGAATTTTTTGTTGTAATCGTTCCTTTCGGTAACTAAAATTTATGTAAATTGAGATATCAAGAGTTCATTATTTAGTTCTATCCGATGAAGCTACCTTGTGGTGGAACGCAGCGTCATAGATCAATTAGAGTAATTAAAGAAATCAAATGTGATTATATTCTACTAATCATATCATATAAGAATTAGTCTTTTAGGATATTTTCCGTCGACCTCTAAATAAAAGCTTACTTTAACGTACACGAAATTGATCATTAATGACCCATTTTCATGTGCAATTTCTCCTATTTTAATGTATGATTGTCATGGACAACCAAACACAGAAGTATTCAGCACGGAATGGTTGAATTATTCTGTGTCTGTACTGTTATTCCACAGAGAGAATGAATTCATTATTCAAATCGAAAAATTTAACTCTATACAAAATAAAGTATAAACTGCGGAAAAAATTTTATGCAATAATCGTTCGAAAGTAAATAACACTTCAGCTTCCACCAGTTCCACATATTCCTTATCGGATATTGTAGGTAATGTGAACTATTCAGGATGTCACATGTCTAATATTCCATCTATGAATTTCTCAAATTGTTCCATCGGGAGCATAGATATAAATATATCGAAATGAACATAGAAATTTATATTGTGTCAAGTGTATCTGTCATGCAAAATAAAAATTTATTTCAATCAAGAAATTATATTCAATTCATGATGAGGTCGACGGAAAAATCTTGTAATAAACTCGTTTATTAATGTAGCGATTAATGGTCTCGAACTATTAACGCGCTCGCTCCGCTCACGCGTTAAAATATCTCAACCATTAATCGCTGTCATTAATAAACTAGTTTATTAAATAACTATTAATGATAAATTTAACTTATTGAATCGAAGTAACTTTTACTTGATGGAAACTCATATTAAGAAATAAGAACACGTTTATTTAAACTTAATTTCCACCATATTTACAATTAAATAACAATTGTTTTGACAGCATACCGTCTTCATCAGATATAGTTACAAACTTATTCTTAAAATATATGACAGTGCTTATATATTATCTGAAATATACTTCTAATAGGTATTAATAATAGGGGGTTGTATTTATGATTTCCAGAACTCAGTTAGTATTTTTGAGTGTATTTGTGGATTTGAAGCGGGCTGTCGAAACAATTGACTGGAAATTGTTGATCCACAAATTAGAACAACTGGGTATAAAATCACCAGCCTCAAATATGATCCACAACTACCTTCAGAACCGCTCTTATCAAACTAAAATGAATAATAATGTGTCCAGTGTAACTGAATGTCATATTGGGGTGCCACAAGGAAGTGTTCTTGGACTTCTATCATTTATTGCTTATATAAATGGCATACCAAATATGCTAAAAGAATCTTATGTAAGTGTATTTGCTGATGACATCCTTATATCTGTCGCTGGTTATGATTTTGAATAAACTGTTAATATTTTAAATAATGAATTGAGTAATCTGTACGATTGGTTATATATGAATAAACTAAAATTGCTAATAAAACTAAACTTATAGTGTTAGGAAGTAGGTCAATGTATAGAAATTTTAGGCCTGATAGGCACACCATTAAGATAAATAATGTTGCCGTGGAACAAGTACAGTCGATTCAGTACTTGGGAGTTATTCTAGATCCACAATTAACATTCAGCAATCATGCAGATTACTTATGTAAAATACTAGGAGAAAAGATAGGGTTTCTCAGAAGAATATCTTCAAACTTGTCACAGTGGTTTAGAATGCTAATTAACAAAACTATTGTGTATCCGCACTTTAACTACTGCATATCACTTTTATTGTCATGTACTAAAGAACAAGTGAAAAGGCTTCAAGTAGGTATTACAGAATAAGTGTATTAGGGTGATACTGTGTGTACACTCCAGTGCATAATATGTTGAAAACTTTAAACTGGCTCTCTGTTGACCAGATCATGAAAAGAGCTAATCTGGTTCTTGTGTATAAGATGATGCATCAACTATCTTAGAGAGTTATCAGTTACTCGTTTTAGTATGCATTCTCTGGCATTAAAAACAGAAAATAATTTTGATATATATATATATATATATATATATATATATATATATATATATATATATTACAAGAAAATCCTTCCTAATGGGATCTTCACTTGTTAATGAAGTAAACATGTCTAACTATCTGCCAAAGGAAATAAAGGAGTCAGAAAATTGGTATGTGTTCAATAAAACTATATGTAAATATCTTATGAATTGAAGTAAATTAACTTATATTAACATATATGTATTCCTTCATTCATTCAGTTCAGTTTGCTCATTGAGTAAAATGTCTGAGGATTTATGTTTCAAAATTTTTATATATTCTAATAAATTTAATTTTTGAGACTCATTTTCGGTATGTAAAGTTTTAAAATTATGGTTGAAATCATGTGTTTCTTCTATTAAATGGTTAGAATAATAGGAGTTGCTCTTATTATTAACAGAACTTCTTTCGTGTTCTTTGATTCTACTATGACAAGATTTTCCAGTCTGACCTATATGAAACTTAGAGCATGAATTACACTCAATTCTATAAAATCCTGCTTTATTATTTTTCTTATTTCAGTTCATTTTTTTCAATGATTGTACTTCAAGTTGGTTTTAGAAGCTCAATTATGATTATTAATCAAAAATATTTTGGAGACTTCATTTGTTAATTTACCAGTTAATGTAAGTGTTTTCTATTATTTGATATTATTTTTATTATTCGTGGGATATACCAAGTTGATAGTTTTGTTATAAGAATGCATATTCAGAATGTTTAAGACAACATCTGGTTTATATCCATTATCCATTGTTAAAGGCTATTTGTTTGATATTATCAAGTTCTTCGTTAATAGTTTGTTCAGATAGGAGAATACTGATCAATCTATGGATCTAAGAATTGAAAGCTTTCAATTCTTTGATTCCAAATAAGTCAATGCCTGTTATACCGGTCTGGGAATCATAAATACAACTTTCTTTCATAACCATCCATTAGTTAAATATTTCAGATGATATATAAGCATTGAGATATATTTTAAGAATTTGTTTGTAACTAAATCTGATGAAGACACTGTGTTGTCGATACAATTGTCATTTAGTTGTGGAAATTGAGTTTAAATAAACGTGTTCTTATTTCTTAATTCAACTTATGATTTCGTATTCACAGTTAGTTTTAATTTCGTTCAACAATTTTCAATTAGATACCTACATTAGAATCTTAAATCCATTTTAATTTGATAAAATAAAAAAATTAAGTAGGTTTTTTTCAATATTCACTTATTTCGAGAAATATCCAATTTGGATATTATGAAAACTTCAATTTTCTCTACGAGTTTAATCAACAAATTTTCTACTTTCTTCCTATTCAAAATGTTTTTTTATTGATTCTTTCAAAGAAAAACTCTGTTTAAATCAACTCTCGTCTGATTCTTATGTGACAGTAATATCATAAGTTATCAGTATTATGCGCGCGGTAGGTAATTCTGGATTTGAATAAGAAGAATCGATTTGATCAATTCACAAGGCAATTGTGAAACATGTCTTTTCTCTAGAATTTATTTAATTCAGGTTTTATATCAAGATCTCTCAGTTGAATATCACTATAGCATAAATGTCATGATCAACAATATATTTATATATCTTAGCTTCCGAAGTAGAATAACTACGGAAATTTGATTAAATTCTGTTATTGCCATACCAAATTTCATTATGTTACTAGGTAGTTCATTCAATTTCGAAGACACTTTTAAAACTGCTCATATTAGAAAGTCGATTTTACTTCATCGTGGTTTCCAATGATGTCATTCAGTTCTTCATTCACTACGTTCTACTAATAATTATAATAAAAAATATCAATATTTGAATTTTAATGAATGGAAACATTTATTTCCTATTACAAATGCATATTTTTGGATATCGAAAAAATTTTTCTAGTATAATTTAACTACATAAAGTGAACAAGAAAAATTTTTAAATAATTTAAAAAATTATCAAACAACTTTCTAAGGGTGCTGGTTATATGTATTCCACGACTAGAATTCAAATATCACAATCCAACAGTGAATTATAGAAATCGTCAACCCGACTCAAAATCTCCATACTCTGCAACTGTGGCGTATGTGGCCCCAAAGCACGCTAACATAGCGTGCAAATAGAAGCGCACTCTTGTGAGTATGTCCACAGTTTTTAAAAACACTATGTTAGCATTTTCGATATAAGCAAGGAATTGTCAGTTTCCAATATACCTGGTGGAGGGCGCTCTGTGCTGTTATCCAGATAGTAGTCACGACCGCGATTTGTATTTGGGAAGAATTAGAAATTTGTTAATTCACTCCGAGTCAAATAAAGTGCACTAATGAGATCTAATGGAAACACATAAAAGAAACAGTAACAGCATCAGCTCAGAAGGTGATAGGAGTAAAGAAAACAGAGAGAAACAGTGAATGGTATGATCAAGACTGTCGAACAGCAGAAGAAACAAAAAGAAGGGCCAGACTGAAATGCATTCAGAGAAACACAAGAGCCAACCAGGAAGATTATAAAAACAAAAGAGATTTAGCAGCTATAATATGCCGGAACAAAAAAAGGGAAGCATCAAAAGAGTTGAAATAGAGGGGCATCATCATAAAAAAGAAAGCAGAAAATTCTAAAAAAAGATCAAAGAACAAACACAAGATTTCAAGCCTAAAATAAATGCTTGTAAAGACAGCAAGGGCAAAACGCTGACGGAAAAGCAGGATATCTTGAAAAGATGGAAAGAACTTCGAAAACTTATTTTCAAACCAGGCAGACGACGCAGAAGAAATAATAGTGCATACCGCAGAATCTGAAGATATAGTACCCAGTTGCCAGGAAGTGTGCGAAGTCATTATGTGCTTAAGAAATCATAAAGCAAAAATGATCGAAAATATAACAGCTGAGCTGTTGAAGAACGGAGATGAGAGCCTATGGAGAATACTACATAATCTAATCGTCTTAATTTGGAGTCAAAATAAGTTACCGGAAAAATGGTCGATGGGAGTTATTCAACCCATACACAAAAAAGGAGATAAGCTAGAGTGCTTCAATTATAGAGCGGTGCCATCTGGTGTTATCTATAACAGACTGGTACCCATCGAAGAGGAACTGTTAGGAGATTACCAATGTGGATTCCGCTCCAACAGCTCGACCATCGATCAAATCCTTGCCGTCAGACAGGTCCAAGAGAAAACTTATGAACACAAAATACACCTAAATACTCTGTACATAGACTTCAAACAAGATTTTGATAGTATTAATCGAAATAAAATGCTGAATGATCTTTTAATACTAGGCATCCCAAAAAAGCTGGTCCAACTCGTGAGTATGACTATGTCTGGTTTCAAGGCGATCGTAAAAGTTGACAATGAGTACACAGACGACACATCACAACGGGAGTAAGACAAGGCGACGCATTATCATCCATATTGTTTGATCTAGTTCTAGAAGCAGTCATCAGAAAACTGAATGTTAATGACTACATCGGTAGGAAAAGTTTACAAGTATTCGCATACGCGGACGATATAGCAATTATAAGAAGGCGCAAGAATGAACTTGAGGAGGCTGTTGTTAACCTAAAAAAGAAAGCAAGCTCAAAAGGTCTCCGAATCAATGAAGCAAAGAAAAAATACATGGAAGTAACGAAAAATGCCATTAACAGAGAAAATTTCAGATGTCAAACTTATGAATTCGAGCATGTAGAAAAATTCTCTTATCTGGGAACCCAAATGAATCAATCGAATTCTATCAGCAGTGAAATCCATGCAAGAATTATAAGTGGAAACCGTTGCTACTTCGCCTACAAATAGCTAATGAAATTGAGAGCTCTAAACAAAAAGTCCAAATTAAAAATATATAAAAGTATTATTAGGCCTGTTGTCACTTACGGCTGTGAAGCATAGACTTTAGCCACGAAAGAGGAGCTACTCTTGAGAAATTTCGAACGAAAAATTTTGAGACGAATTTTTGGACCAATGCAAAACTTAGATGGAACATGGCGATCAAGAATGAACTTCGAGCTAGACAACCTGTTAAAGAGCGCCGATATTGCAAAATTCATCAAAAGCCGAAGTCTATCTTGGGTAGGGCATGTAATGAGGATGGATGAAGACAGAACACTAAGGAAAATCCTCGAGTGGAAACCAGTGGATAGAAGAAACAGAGAATGAGATCGAAACAGCTGTATGCATATTTGGAGTCAGGATGACTTGACGATTTCTATAATTCACTGTTGGATTGGGAATGTAGAATTCTCGTCATGAAATACATATAACCAGCTCCCTTCATGCACTAATTAAATTGACCATGGCCAATTTGTATTTTTTTCATGATTCGATTTTGTATATTTTAATTGTCCATATTGTTTGTTGAATCAAGATATATAAAGCTATTTTCCCGTCGACCTCTTAATCAAAGCTTACTTTAACGTACACGAAATTGATCATTAATACATTTAAATGTACAATTTCTCCTATTTTAATGTATGATTGTCATGGGCAACTAAACACAGAAGTATTCAGTACGGAATAGTTGAATTATTCTGTGTCTGTACTATTATTCCACAGAGAAAAGGAATTCATAAGTCAAATCGAAAAAACTCTATACAAAATAAAGTAGAAACTGCGGAAAAAATTTTATGCAATAATCGTTCGAAAGTAATTAACACTTCAGCTTCCACCAGTTCCACATATTCCTTATCGGATATTGTAGGTAATGTAAACTATTCAGAATGTCACAAGTCTAATATTCCATCTATGAATTTCTCAAATTGTTCCATCGGGAGCATAAATATAAATATATCGAAATGTTATGCAAAGTAAAAATTTATTTCAATCAAGAATTTATACTCAATTGATGATGAGGTCGACGGAAAAATCTTGTAATAAACTCGTTTATTAATGTAGCTATTAAAGGTCTCGAACTATTAATATTATATCAAAATATCTCAACCATTAATCGCTGTCATTAATAAACTAATTTATTGAATAACTATTATAAAAAGTTGATTGAAACAAAATTAGGTATGTTATGATCAATATTCACCTACTGTCAGAAAAATCTTATTCCAGATATTATGAAAACATCAATTTTCTTTGCAATTTGAATCAACTTATTTTCTAAGTTATCCTTGTTCAAAATAACCCTTTTTTGATTCTTTCAAACAAAAACGTTGCTTCAGAGTTTCAAAGGAAAATATACCTCAGAAAAAGTATTGTTCGAAATACTGGGAGCAAATATCTCAGAGATATTATTTTGCGCCTCCATTATTAAAGGAAATTTCTCTCAGAGTTCCAGACAATTTAAATCAAATATTTCATTAGATGATAATTAAAATTTTCATTGGACTCGTGCTAGGAAAGCATATTACGATCAAATTTTTTAATGCCAAATAAAATCCATCGTATAACTGGATGGCGAACATAATGACATTCCATAGCCCGGAAGTTTCACCAATACGTTGAAATATCAATGGAATTCGAGAGACACTTGACTTAGGAATCCTGGAACATCCGAATATCATTCGTTTTATAATGGATATAAAGTTTGTGGAGAGTTTTTATGGCGCAACTTGAATAGTTATATATTTTACTCTGGTTAAAAATATTCTATATAACTTTTTTCAGTTGATAGAACCCGTCGTTACTTCACGATAACTTATAATGATGAACCCTCATAAAATTTGATTTAACTATGTTTATTATCAGAATAGTTGAAAATATATTCAATTTGTACTGTATGTAAAGTAGTTTATTTAGGTCAGACTGGTCGATCGTTCGAAACAAGATTCAAAGATCAATAATACTTAATCCTTTTGGAAATATAGAATCGATTTAACGTTCTCCATACATTTCCGCGAAAATCCACACATAGATAACTTCTGAATTTTGCACAACTTTATGAAAAGAGCCAGGCTGAATTATTTAGGATTCATTAGAAATTTTCAAATGATACAAACGGTAATATCTTCCTGAATGAATAGATTGACTTCATTAATTCTAGTACATTTATATATATACATATATATATATATATATATATATATATATATATATATATATATATATATATATATATATATATATATATATAAGGGCGTCGCCAGCCGGTGGTTCAGAGAGGGGCAGTTGATATATGGAGGATGGGAAGAGTATGAATTCTGAATACAGTTAAAAGCAAAGTTATTAATGAAAGAACAAAAAGAATTTGCGATGAAAAATAGGATAAATAGAATTCAAAGAATTTGGAGGAATCAAATTATCCTATAACAGTTATAATATTTTAATAATGAAATAGTCGAGGGAGATTTTTTTCACTAAGGTAATTAAAACACATGTTCGTGGGTTTTTTGTAAACTTAATATATATAGTGCTTGTTAACCAGGTTTTCAGTCTCCTGAGGCTGTTAAACGATCACTTTACCGTACATGTTGTGCACGGTAGTTCGATCAAAATTTTCAACGCTTTTCCTGTTTCAGGAAAGAAGGTTTTTGCCTCTTTTAGGACATCAATAATAGTTAGATCAACTACCTTCTCAAAACTGATTCCCGAAAAAATCTAATAATATCTTTCGTGATACCAGATTCAGTTTGTGGGATGAGCAATGAAAGAACAAAGCTGTATTGTATTTTTTGCGTAGAATTGCTTGTACCCCGGACTCTTTTCCGAACATTGTCGAACAACCGTCAAATCCAAAATCGACGCATTTATTTGGATTAGGTTCTTCTTTTGTCAGAAACTCATCGATGCTAAATGCAATAGATTTGGCATGCAGACCTGTCAGCTCAGCACATCCGACAAACATTTTCTGGCTTCATTTTCTGTTGCTTTAACTTTCTTCATAATATATGCCCTAATGACCTCTCCACAAATGCCGATAACTTCATTTTGAATATCAACCGATCGATAGCTTGCATTGTTTTGCCATGTTCAATGTGTCAAACCAAATCTCCCGCGTCAATTCGCAGCTTGTATAAGTCCTCGAGAATACCTTCGCCATAATGTATACCTCTCAGAGCTAAATCATGCGACCCGCAAAATGTAATGCAGGAATTGATAGATGTTATAATTTTCCGGTTTTCTTCAATAATATCCTGAGGGTATTTGTTGAGTTGCACATCTACAGGCACACTTCCGAGGAATTATTTAGCAGCTTCCATTGCCGACTTATGGAAATGGGTTTCCATGTACTTCTTGCACTGATCGCGAACATCTTTGAACTTACAAAATGGCCTTATGATAAATGATCCCAATAGGCCCCTAAAAGTGCTTGGATTTAGCGTAAACAACGTACAAAATATACAAAATGATCCTTTTTAAAGCCTGGAATAAGCCAACCATGGAGAGTACGTTTCCAACCAGGAATAATTAAATTTTCTCTTCAATGTTTGGCATCTTCCGCAAAATTGTATGTCGCAGAAGCGGACCAACAGTTTTCCAGCAATTCCTTCTTCATTTCGGTTGATAACAACGATGCTCGTGCAATAAATTGACCGATGCTATTTTCGTTGCAGTCATCTATTGAAGAATCGGGATCCGAGTCCAGATCTTTGGATGAGCACGGCATCGGTAGGTGAGCCTCGGAATCATCATAAGGACTTGTGCCTTTATAAGAGTCCGGAACTAGTACCTGAGACTGAGTATCTCCGTTGTGGTAACCGACCTTCATGCGATATTGTTTCCATTTTGTTCTCTTTTTCCTTTCGAACTTTTTCATCCTGTTCATTGCTGTCACTGCTTCTTCCGCTAGGCTTTTTTTTTTTAATTCAATGTGAAACAATTTATTTTATATAGGTAGGTAGAAGAATGATAACTGAAAAATCTATTCCCATTTTTATATAGCATACGAAGATTTTTGTATCACTATCCAAACTAACTCCAGTGGGTGCAAAGCAAACTAACTTCAAAGTTGAAAAATTTGTACTAAAATTTGTTCATTTTGATGGGTATAATAGCAAACATTTTTTAGTATAGGTTTTTCAACTTTTACAGTCTATCAAAAAAAACACAGTTAATAGCAATGCTGGCCATAACGATAGCCAATCAACGTAGAGAATGATTCGACAAAAGATTACAATTATGGACACCACAAGCGCTCGCGACGGACTTAGTCTTAACTCCGACTTAGGACTTTTATTTCTTTGCTTTTGACTACATGAATCTCTAAGGGGGGGGTCAACTGTCCCCCTTAGCGACGCCCTCGTATATATATATATATATATATATATATATATATATATATATATATATTTATATATATATATATATATATATATATTTTTATATATATATATATATATATATATATATGTATATATATCAGGAGCGGCTATTGCGGAAGGCGGCTAAGGAGACTAAGCTTCTTACTCAATATTCTGTGTATCACTACTATACTATATAAAACATTCAGCATATTCATATTAATCAAAATCATATTATGTTATGCATATTTTTATATATATATTCTGAAATATATATATAAATATATATATATATATATATATGTATATATAGTATATATATATATATTATATATAGAATATATATATATATATATATATATATATATATATTATTATATATATATATGTATATATATATATATATATATATATATATATGATATTCATATATATATATATATATATATATATATATATTATATATATATATATATATATATATATACATATGTTTGAACCAATATATCAATGTCTTCATTGGTCTTCCC
>JARQZK010002542.1:0-20450 GCA_030704885.1 Cynegetis impunctata | reverse complement strand
ACCTGTATACAAAATTTTTATAGCGAAAAATGACCAAATAAAAATACTAATCGACCTGTCCGAGGATTTTAACATGAAATAGAAACCTAATTTTTTAATGAATTTGTTCCTTTCATCATGAAAGCAAAGTATATATATATATATATATATATATATATATATATATATCTTAACAACCCACTAACGGATCTAGTTTCATTTCACTCTTGTGCCACACAAAACAGAAACACTAGAGCGTCTGTTTCGCTCTCAAACGAGCTCATCAGTACTATCCGTCCATCGACCAAGTGGAGAACTATATTGAATCCACAATACTACCTCATTGTTTGCTAGATTTTCAATACTATCATGTATGATGGTAGATTCCCAAATTTTGAAGAGTTGAAATAGCTTTCCTAAAATTTGATTTCCGCTAGCTTTCTCATTTTTTGATTTCTAGTATTTGACCAATACATAAATGAATCAACTGACGACATATATTTTTTCAATAGGGAGCAGCAATATATCATTGCAGTTGGTAGCAGCACAGTACAAAAGTCATACAATATGGAAACGAAAATCGAAGGATATGACACCGATCTAAGTCAAGGAATTAAAAATCCTAATCTTAATGTTTTTAAGAAAAACTTTTGCTTGAAATCGATTTCAAATCTATGAAGTGACTGATCATTGATTTCATAAGATTTTAAATAATTCTGCAAAATTGAAATCAAAGAACCATATGAGTTGAAGATATAGAAGTATGTGATATTCACAAACTTTCATAGAGACATTACATGTCTTATATTCATAATTCTGCACATACTTCCTCAGAAGATTTGCAATTCCTGTCAACTGACTAAACTTATAGCATCTGAAACATTGAATTACATTTACAAATTCTTCATACCTGCAATTTCTTCAGTCAATAACCATAATTCAGATTCTTTAATAAATATATAGCTTTCAACAACTTTTTCTTGCTAAGTGTAGAAGACCCTCCTGAAGCTATCAATAATCATATTGATAAATATTTCATATGTGAGTGTAGTATGTGGAAATGTTTTTTTGAAATTCAGAAGAATAGAATGATAGACTAGAAATAAATCTTGAAATTCATGAAAAATAAGAAATGCAGAGTGAAAGTTTTATAATTATTATTCCAGATGATTGGTAACCAGTTCTTGCATGTGATCAATAACAGTATTTAAAAGGGAATTTCTTCATTTTCATGGACCATGTCAACAATAATACCAATAGAAAATGTACCAAATACTACTAGTTGTGAAGAGTTTCGTCCAGTTAACATGTTACTATGTTATACTAATTGCTTGACATGCTTTTTTATGATCATATGATTCAATATATATATATATATATATATATATATATATATATATATATATATATATATATATATATATATATATATATATATAATATAATATATATATATATATATATATATATATATATATATATATAATATATATATATATATATATAATATATATATATATATATATATATATATATATATAATATATATATATATATATAATATATATTTATATATATATATATATATATATATATATATATATAAATATATTATATTTATATATATATATATATATATATATATATATATATATATATATATATATACAGTATGGTGCAAATGAAAGGAATAAATTCGTTATTTCGTAAACCGGCGACTTTAAGGAAAAATCCTGAAACCAGTCGACTTTTATTTTAAAACGGGCTATTCGTAAGGATACCTTTCTATTTTTGACGTCATCCATGCGAGCGTGATGACGTCATCGCTAAAATTTTTAAATGGAATTGTGGGTGTTGTAATACATTATTTGAAAGGTCTTTTGAATACCTATTCAGCCATCAATATGTACAGTAATTGATTTTTGTATTTGTTTAAAAAATTAATAAAATTTCAGTTTTTACCTTTTTTAAAAATCTAGTTACCTTATCAACATCAACATTGACACTTTGACATAATTAACTTTCTGTCAAGTGATTGATAGTATTATTGTATTAGACGAATTAAAAAGTCTTTGTATCTATCAACATGAAATTGACTGAAACGCAAAGAATTGAAAAATTCTAATAATGACTGGTTGTGGAGATAAAGCACCTACGCAGAAAGAAGTATGTACGTTATTCAATAATAAATACTCCAACCGAGAACCAATTTCACAATCCACTATAAGCAGAATTGAGAAGAAATTCAGAGAAACGGGCCATATCAAAAACCTCCCTAAAGGTAGTAGAAAATCAATATCAGAAAAAAAACAACTAGATGTTCTGTTAGCCTTTCAAGATAATCCCCATACCAGTTCACGACAAGTAGCATTAGATAATGACATGGACCATTCAACAGTTCTTAGAAAGCTAAAGAACGAAAAGTTGCATCCCTACAAAGTAAGTTTAGTACAACAGCTTATGGAAGATGATTTTGATAAACGAATTGAGTTTTGTGAAATTATGATGGAACAAAATAACAGAGATCCGATGTTTTAAAAAAAGGTTATTTTCTCGGATGAAGCTACATTTCTACTAAACGGTCATGTCAATCGTCAAACTTATCGGTACTGGGCTACGGAAAATCTACACTGGATGCAAGAGTACCGTACTCAATACCCAGAGAAAGTTGATGTTTGGGCGGGAATAATAGATAATAGGATTATCGGACCATACTTTTTCGAAGAAACCTTAACAGGTCCTCGATATTTTGAATTTCTTCAAAACTTCTTGCTACCCGAATTGAACCGGCTGTTTCCAAACAGAAATGATTTATAGCTGCAGCAAGATGGTGCGCCTCCACACTATGCTGTCTTGGTGCGCAACTATTTGAACAACGTCTTTCCAAATCGTTGGATAGGTCGAAGAGGAACAATAGAATGGCCGCCTAGGTCACCTGATTTGACTCCTCTTGATTTATTTTTATGGGGATACTTGAGAGGCAAAGTGTACCAAAATAAACCACAAAATATCAATGAGTTCAAAGAAAGGATACGTATTGAGGTTGCACAAATAACTCCGGAAGTTATAGAGAAGGTTCGAGAAGAGTTCGCGGGACGTCTTTCTCATTGTATTTTAGCTGAAGGTAAAAAATTTGAGCACTTAATTTAGGTTTCGTTGTATTTAATGAGTAATACATATTAAATATTTATTGTAATAATAAAATTTTATTAATTTTTTAAACAAATACAAAAATCAATTACTGTACATATTGATATGGCTGAATAGGTATTTAAAAGACCTTTCAAAAAATGTATTACAACACCCACATTTCCATTTAAAAATTTTAGCGATGACGTCATCACGCTCGCATAGATGACGTCAAAAATAAAAAGGTATCCTTACGAATAGCCCGTTTTAAAATAAAAATCGACGGGTTTCAGGATTTTTCCTCAAAGTCGCCGGTTTACGAAATAACGAATTTATTCCTTTCATTTGCACCATACTGTATATATATATATATATATATATATATATATATATATATATATATATATATATATATATATATATATATATATATATATATATATATTTATATATAGGTATATATTTATATATATATATATATGTATATATATAGAGTATATATATATATATATATATATATATATATATATATATATATATACATATATATATATAGGTATATATTTATATATATATATATATATATATATATATATATATATATATATAAATATTCAGGTTTTGGAGCCAGAAGTTCGTGTGAATCAGCCTTTCAATCAGTTTTTATGGATTGGAAAAGTGGATTGTCTGAAAGAAAAATTACTGAGAGACGGAAGGCTCCGTGGCTGAGCGGTATAGGTAACGCTATGCCGTCTTCGTTGACGGAGTTGGTGGGTTCGATTCCCACCGTGTTCTTGGGTGCGTTCTGAGGTTTTAGTGGTTCCCCTCATTTAGTATTTGATGGCTAAATGTCCAGTGTTGACGAAGCCAAATTGTACGGAGCACAGGCGTGTGAGAGGGCACACGTCCCTCCTCTTTAAACAACAAAAAAGTTATTGAGAGCGTTTGAGAATATTGGGAAAATTCTGTTACTGAGGAAGAAGGACGGGATGGGTTTGAGGGAAAGGTACTTGATTTTTTTTCATCATACCTTGAAGATGAGAATTAGGAAACATAGTATGGAAGTTGCTGCTTTTTAAAAAGCGTAACAAAATTTGGGGTAACTATTGGGTTCCTCTGCTGTTTCTCCATATAATCAATGATATTCCATATGATAATTATATATATAGATATATATATATATATATATATATATATATATATATATATATATATATAGGTATATATATACATATATATATATATATATATATATATATATATATTATATATATATATATATATATATTGTAACGTGTCAATTCCCCGCTTAACTGCCGCCACTGAATTCTGCATCGAGGTACCGTGATTCACGCTGTCAAATGATGATGATGCCTCACTTTTGTTTCACCGATGAATAATGACTTGCGTACGACGAGAATATCGCGGTAGCGTCGACTCTGCACGTGAAACGTATAGCATCGCTTTTTATTGGCAGGTATCCGTTGAAGATACAACATCTTTAAGAGTCAAATAAAATTCCATATCTATTAAACGAATATTTTATTAAAGTTTATTCAAATTATTAAATATCTTTGGCGTCTGATAGACGTCACCTTGGCTGGAGTTTAAAAGATAACCTTGGCTGGAGTTTAAAAAATAACCTTGGCTGGAGCTAAAAACCACGTTGGCTAGAACCACAAAGAAAAGTTAACTGAAGCTACAAGATAACCTCAACTAGAACCACAAAACAACCAGGGACGAAAACTTACAAGCTTGGGGACCAAGCAATCAACAGAGTACAATCGACCTAGAGTAAAATTGACAAAACGTCGATACAAGATTAAATAAATGATCAGATAAGTTTTTGTAAATTATAAGGAAGCAGTAAATTCCTTAATTTTATATCTTGTTGTTATTTCTGAGAATGAACTAGAACCTATATATGTATAACCAATCTCTTAGATAGCTCGGGCATATATATCAAAAGGGAGAGTGGTTACATAATTGGCGCTCCAACGTGAGGGGCCTACATAATTGGCGTCCCAACGTAAAGGGCCTAATTTTTTAAATTTAACTTTTCTGTTCTGGTTGGTTGGTTCTCAGTGGTAATAACTTCGTTAACTAAATTCTTTGATTTACCTTTTCGTTTTTTAAATTTTGAATAACCCCTATTTATATTTGTTTTTACTCAAATTTACTCAGATTCTTTCTTTGATATTTTGTTGATATTTTGAATACCTAACGTTAAAATTTATCTTTGTTGTATAACTTTTATTTTGACTTTAATGCTCTGATTATTTCAATATTTCAATATGTCATTAAAGCCTAACTTCCTTAAGGCTCATGAACTAACTTATGAAGTATCAATTCGGTTAGGAAATAAGGTTAGTGAAACTGTAGATAGAAATCGCAAAACGTTAAGGGGAGCTCTCTCACAAGAAGGGGCTAACCGAAGTTTTATTTCTTCAGTTGATATCTATACATTTGGGGAGAATGTCGCAGAGTTGAAACTTTTTTTAAAGAATATCGTAGACCTTATAGCGAATCTTACAAGGACTTCTTCAGGTGATGATTTCAATAGAATCGTTACTCGTTTAACTCATTGCTCAGGTCGAGTCCATCGTCTACAACCAACAGATGATATTGAGACATCACAGAAGTTAGACTTGTTGTCAGAACTATTAGGATTAGAGTCTGATTGATCAGAAAAACAATTTATTGTCAATAATCCTGCGTCATCAACTCCAACTAAGAGTTCACTTTCTGTTTGTGATTTAAATAATTCAAGTTTTGGTAAAAAAGTCCCAGTTTATATGTGGGGTATTAAAAAGTTTTCTGGTCGTGAACCATTAATTCCTTTTTTGGAACTGGTGGATTCATTGAAGTTATCACGTTGTTGTTCTGATAGTGACCTTTTTGAATGGACTTCTGATTTCTTTCAATTAGATGCATGGACATGCATCTAATTGAAAGGCATAATCACTATATTAGAAAATCATAATCACTATATTAGAAAATCTTTTAGTAATTGGTCAGAGTTAGTTTCGGAATTGAAACAAACCTTTTTACCTGCTAATTATCAACTTCTACTTGATGAAATTAAATCCAGGAAACAACAACCAGGAGAATATGTGACTGTTTTCATTAGTTCATTAGAAGCCCAGTTCAATCGTTTAAATGTCCATCCTTCAGATAAAGAAATGACAGATATTATAAGAGTTAATTTATTGCCAGATTTTGTTAGAGCTTCAGTATCACATGATAATAATGACTTGCCCTCTTTGATTCTACTTTGTAAAAGTGTCGAAGACACTTTAGCTTTAGATATAACTTCTAAATTTTCAAAGAGGTTAAACGTTTCTGAAATATGTTCTAACTTTAATGTAACTTGTTGGAATTGTCGAAAGTCAGGACACAAATATAATACTTGTAAAAGGCCAAGAACAAAATTTTGTTATGGTTGTGGTGTTGAAGGTTTTATTAAACCCAATTGTGAAAATTGTCAAATAAACTTACAAGCTGGGGAATTTATGGCTGAAAGTTCCAACCAGCCAAGTACTTCAAAGTACCATGCCGCAAAAACTTTTTCAAAAATAAACAAAAATTAACTTTTTCTCCTGAAAAACTTAACTATTTTAGTCGTAGTGATTGGGAAAATTGGCTTCTTACAATAAAAAATTTTTATCTCTCAGGCAACATTCTGAAAACAATATAGTTCCACAATCACAACCAACAAGTATAACAAACAATGAAGTCTCTATTTCAACCTTACTTAATAAACATGTACATGATAACAGGCCATATATAAACGTAACTATATCTAATGAACTTGTTTCTGCACTACTCGATAGTGGCAGTAACGTTTCTCTCTTCGTTTTTCTATAGTTTAGAGAAACTTAATTTGTCTATTGATTACGAGGTTTCAGTTAGTTTAACTACACCTGATGGTCAGGCGCAAAATACCTTAGGATATGTAACTCTACCTATTAGTGTTAATAATATTGTCAAAGACATCAAAGTTTTAATGGTACCATATATATCTCGCAAGCTGATTTTGGGAATGGATTTCTTAAAACTCTTCAATCTTAAAGTGGACATTTCCAAATTAACTTACAATACATCTTCACTTTCAACAGCGTCTCTTCATGCTATTCAATCTATCGATAACTTATCTGACTCTCAACGAGAAGAGTTGCATGACATTGTTGATTTGTTAAAAACAAAAGGACCTGAAGATAAGATAGGCAGAACGCATTTATATACACATCACATTAAAACTGAAGGTGGCCCTATTAAACAAATACAATATCCATTATCCCCAGCTATGCAAACCATGCTGAAAAAAGAGATTGATAATATGTTAAATCTAGATATAATTAAACCAGTAAATTCAGGTTGACAAAAAGAATGGTACTCATAGAGTTTGCTTTGATGGTAGAAAATTGACTAATATTAGTGTGCCTGATAGTTATCCTATGCCTCTTATCGACACGATAATAAGTAAAATTAAAAACACTTCATTTTTGAGTTCTATAGATTTAAAATCAGCATTCCTTCAAATTCCGTTGGACGAGGAGTCCAAATTAAAAGCTACATTTTCTGTTCAGGGTCGTGGTCTGTTTTGCTTTAACGTATTATCTTTTGGTCTCAATAGTTCTGCTCAGGCAATGTACAGATTGATGGATGTAGTTATAGGTCCATCTTTGGAACCTTATGTATTATACTATTTTGATGATATCATCGTGGCTACACCTGATTTCGATACTCACCTAGCAACTTTGGGAAGGTTATTTAAGCGTCTTAAGGAGGCTAATCTATGAACAGGGACTCCGAACAGACCCAGAAAAAGTACAATCCATTTTAGAGTATCCAGTACCAACAAACACTACACAGATCAGGCGTTTAATCGGTCTAGTTGGTTACTATCGTAGATTCCTTAAAGACTTTTCAACTATCTGCAGTCCAATTTCGGACCTCTTAAAGGGCCGAAAGGAAGGTCAAACTATTTGTTGGACAAAGGAGGCTAACGAGGCTCTTATCAAAATTAAATCAATATTAACTTCAACACCAATTTTAGCCAGTCCCGACTTTAGTAGACGATTTTTTCTTGCCTGTGATGCATCAAATGCTGGTGTTGGAGGAGTACTTTTTCAAGAAAATGATGGTTTGGAACATCCTATAGCATATTTCAGTAAAACTTTGAACAAATGTCAGCGGAAATATACAACTACCGAAAAAGAACTACTTGCTATTCTTCTCTCAATTGAACGTTTCAGACCCTACATTGAGGGAACTGATTTTACTGTAATTACAGATCATTCAAGTCTTATTTGGCTCAGTACGATGAAGAATCCATCACCCAGAATTGCTAGATGGATCTTGAAGCTATCCGCTCACAGATTTAAGATAGTGCATCGTTCTGGAGTACTTATGAATGTTCCTGACTCCCTTTCACGAATTCCTGAAGCGTTAGAGGATGCTGTGTTGGTCTTGTCTACTTGATGAACCTGATAAATGGTATCGTGGGATGCTTAGTGAAGTGTCTTGTAATCCTCATCTATATCCTGATTTTACTATCGTTGGTAAAGTGTTATATAAACATATATTGTCTAGATCCAAGTTCTCAGACGAGGGTTCTGAGTAGAAAATTGTAATACCTAACGACAACAGATCCGAAATATTAAAGATGTATCATGATGACCCTTTGGCTGGCCATCTAGGCGTTTTTAAAACTTTATCTAGAATTTTTTCCTTGTATTATTGGCCAAAGATGCGAGAGTCAGTTCTTCACTATATTCGAAACTGTAAAATTTGTGCATCTTACAAGGCAGATAACCTACCTCAAGCTGTTCGTATGGGTAAATATCGTAATGTCAATTTTCCATTCCCGTTAATATCCGCAGATCTGTTAGGTCCATATCCAAGATCTAAAAACGAAAATCAATATGTGTTAGTTGTAACTGATTGGTTTACCAAATTTGTCTTAATGCAGCCTTTACAGAGAGCTACCTCAAAAGCTGTTTGCAAGTTTATTGAAAATCAAGTCTTCTTGTTGTTTGGTGTGCCTCAAATAGTAGTAGTCGATAATGGACTACAATTTACTTCTTATGATTTTAAAAACCTAATTAAAAAGTACAACGTTTAAAAGATTTGGTATAACGCCCGGTATTTTCCACAAATTAATCCCACTGAACAAGTGAATAGAACCATCACTACTGCAATTAGGTCATTTATACACGAAAACCACAAAACTTGGGACCAAAATATTTACCAGATAGCTCAGGCCATAAGATTGGCTAAGCATGAAGTTACAGGTTTCTCTCCCTCGTACTTATGTTTTCTTAGGAATGTTGCTACTGATGGTGCTTTTTATGGACAGATTTCAGAAAATGCTGATAACGTAATTTCTATTAGAAATAAAACTTTAGATCCTACCTTACAAGAAAAATTACCAGAATTATATGAAATTGTCCAGAAAAGAATCTATCACGCACATAAAATTAATGCAAATCGTTATAACCTGCGAAGAAGAAACATTACCTTTCACGTTGGTGATCGAGTATAGAAGAGGAATTTTGTACTTTCAGATGCTCCCAAATTTATAGCGTGTATAGTTGAAAAGGTTTTATCTCCGCTAGTTTGTAACCTAGAGGACTTAAATGGAAATAATCTTGGCAATTTCCACGTATCACATATTAAGCATGACATTACACAAGAAATTGCAGACTCTACAGATTAATTGTTCCTTTAAATTTAAATTATCCTATTCCCTTACCTTCAAAATTTAGTTTAGTGTACATTTTATCCCAAATTTTACTGGCAACTATCTAATATACATATATCTTTACCTTATCTTTATCTTGTACTATTTAGTACCTATGTACCTTATCTTTACCTTAGCTTTATCTTCGTACCTATATGCGAAATAGGTTTCTGAGTTTACTCATACGTTTTTTTTGTATATATGGTTGCCTATTAATCAACTGAAGTTTATTTACGCTATGCTGTATCTAATTATAAATCTGTGCGTAGCTGCTAATTTACTTTGGAATTTATAGAATCATGAGTATTTCAAAGATTCAGTTTTTTTGGTACTGTACACTAAATTTTTCTTTTTTTTATCTTTGCAAGTTAACTAGTTGCTGGCGCCCTATTATCTTTTCTCCTTTTACCTATATCGCTTCCTTTAGTTTTTGTTTATTAATTGATTTTTGATTGAAATTAGTTAAGTATTCTGTTGTATCATTGGGCCTGTGGAAATTTCTTTTTGAAATTCCAGGCGGTATTATCTTGTTGAATTGGATCTCCAGTTCAATGAGATATTACTTGGTTGGGTGGGATACATTATTTGAAGTCTATAACATCGAGACCCTAATTTCAATTTTTTATTTTTTTTTGGAATACTATCCTTTTTACGTTTCTTTTAGTTTTTTTTTTAAAGTTTAAATTTCAACAACTAAATTCTTTTAGTTTTTTTCAAAAATTTGTCTAACAACTCATAGTAACTCATAAATGAACTGATTAACTAATTTGACTACTTTCGAATAACTTCATAGGAATATACCTTTTGTCTCTTAATGTAGTTGCTGAGTGTACCTTTTGCTGAAATGTACCATTACATGTTTATCTTACCTTATATTTACCTGTATGTCAATACGAATTTTTAGCACGTTTTGGTTTTGTGTGCAGTAATCTGTTACGGCATAAGCTGTGAATTTTTTTTATGTACGCAAAATTATATTGACTCAACAACTTAGAGAGATTTTGTAACCTATTAGTGACTTATCTATTACCTATTTTGACATTAATTACCGGCTTCGACTTAAGGTGTGTTCACCTATTTTTGATTTGATGGAATTTAGTTCCTATACATATTCGTCTTTACCTGTAACAGGTTGTTTAACTGGTAAATACAACAATCATATTTTTAGATTTATGGGAAAAACACAAATTTCGATTTTGGGGGTGCGTCTTCCTGTGAGTGGTGATTCACGGAGTTTTGTTGATGTTGGACAGTATACGAGGGGAACTATGTACAGTTTAATTTCTTTTTAATTTCAGAATTTTTTTTGTAACTTTAAAGTTAAAAAAAAATAATTTTTTTTGGAAAATTATTTTTTCACCTCGGCGAAGGGGGTGTGTAACGTGTCAATTCCCCGCTTAACCGCCGCCATTGAATTCTGCATCGAGGTACCGTGATTCACGCTGTCAAATGATGCCTCACTTTTGTTCCACCGATGAATAATGACTTGCGTACGACGAGAATATCGAGGTAGCGTCGATTTTGCACGTGAAACGTATAACATCGCTTTTTTTGGCAGGTATCCGTTGAAGATACAACATCTTTAAGAGTCAAATAAAATTCCATATCTATTAAACGAATATTTTATTAAAGTTTATTAAGATTATTAAGTATCTGTGGCGTCTGATAGACGTCACCTTGGCTGGAGTTGGAAAGATAAACTTGGCTGGAGTTTAAAAGATAACCTAGGCTGGAGCTAAAAACCACGTTGGCTAGAACCACAAACAAAAGTTAACTGAAGCTACAAGTTAACCTCAACTAGAACCACAAAACAACCAGGGACGAAAACTTACAAGCTTGGGGACTAGGCAATCAACAGATTACAATCCACCTAGAGTATAATTGAGAAAACGTCGATACAAGATTAAATAAATGATCAGATAAGTTTTTGTAAATGATAAGAAAGCAGTTAATTCCTTAATTTTATATCTTGTTGTTATTTCTGAGAATGAACTAGAACCTATATATATGTATAACCAATCTCTTAGCCAGCTCGGGCATATATATTCAAAAGGGAGAGTGGTTACAATATATATATATATATATATATATATATATATATATATATATATATATATATATATATATATATATATATATAATATATATATAATATATATATATATATATATATATATATATAAATATATATATATATATATATATAATATATATATATATACTATTACTATATATATATATATATACATATATATATATATATATATATATATATATATGTATATATATAACATTTATTGATTTGAAAAAATTTGAATAGAAAAAGTCTACTATGTTTCACTAAAATTTTTCGGCTGTGGCCGTTCTTTGTTATTTATTACGTGCTATTCAGTCCAATATTAACATTCAAATCTGTTATTATTAGATGGTAAGGGAAACCACAGAAACCTTTACCCACGTAATGTTCGAAATAAGTTCAAATTATTTTGATTTTGGAAAGTCAAAGAATAGGGTACTATTTATCTTTTTTTCAAAACTTTCTCTTTGCAACTCATCTTCTTAGACAAAATCTAAACATCTAGAATTTTCAATTTTTCTAAAAAGAAAGTATAGTTTAGAACATGTGATCTCCAAAATTACAAGTAATGTCTTTTTAAAGACAACAATCAAATATTTTAAACCTATTTTGTACATTACGTGGGTGAAGGTTTCTGTGGTTCCCTTCCCATCTAATATCAACAGACCTGTCTGTATTGTACCAAATAGCACGTAATTAATAACTGAAGACGGCCATAGCCGCAATGAGAAATTTTTGAAAAAAAGATAAATAGTACCCTTTTCTTTGACTTTTCAAAATGAAAATAATTTGAACTTATTTCGAACATTACGTGGGGAAAGGTTTCTGTGGTTTCCCTTACCATCTAATAATAACAGATTTGAATGTTAATATTGGACTGAATAGCACGTAATAAATAACAAAGAACGGCCACAGGCGAAAAATTTTAGTGAAACATAGTAGTCTTTTTCTATTCAAATTTTTTCAAATCAATAAATGTCAAAGAAAATTTCTAAAGTTATTTTTTTCACAAGAATTTTTTGATATAAAAGCCACGCATGTTTGCGGTTTGGCGAAACGTCAAACTTTTTCCATAAAATCGAGTTTTTTGAGATTCAACGCAAGCCTGTTATTGCTAATAATTATCAAGAGATTAGAAATAGTTCACAGGCAACAACAATTCGAATGAATATATATATATATATATATATATATATATATATATATATATATATATATATATATATATATATATATATATATATATATATATATATATATATATATATATATATATATAACCTAATAGGTATATTATAATATGATAGATGATGAATCACATCAATCTTCCTTTAATTTGAAAAGTAGTGCGTAGTTTTGTTTTCAGAATATACTTTGGATCATTCTTCCAAATAAGAGCAGAGCTTCATCACTAAAGTCGTATTTTCGCGCAAAATGCATCGCGTCGAGATGTGATTCTAGCGAATTGGATTATATTTTGAAAAATCACGCTTGAATAGCAAACCGAATTAAAAAGTTGAAAATAATTTATTTGTTGAAAGAAAAAATTTTTGGAAGTGCATCATGGTTGAGGAAAAAAAATGAAACCAATCAACTCAATCCACGTTCTCAATTTCAAGACTCTACTATAAAAAATTTTTTAGCGAACTGCATCGTGTACTGATCGCGAAACAGGTCGTGATGCGATTTGAACGGAATAGTCTCCGCGGGTGGGCAGCGCGACTGAGGAAAATAGTTGAAACTACCCAAACGGACTTCTTCAACATTAACTCGATCTACGTACCAAGTTTAAACCCTCCAACTCAATCTGCAGAAGCTGTTGACTTTGGCAAAAACATGACATATGGATGTAAAAAGGCGGCGATTGGAGAAATTTACTCAAGTGTTGATACTTTTGTTCTGCAACGAGAACAATCCTAGGTACCTAATTTCAGCTTATTTGTTTCGATGGGAGCCGCTGGAGATGCCAATATGTAACAGGAAAAAGAAAATAAAAAAATATATATATATATATATATATATATATATATACATTTATATATATATATATATATATATATATACATATATATATATATATATATATATATATATATATATATAATATAATTTATTATTAGCAACAGGCTTGGTGAATCTCAAAAAACTCGATTTTATTAAAAAGTTGACGTTTCGCCATGACATTCGTGGCTTTATCAATAGGCCAAGCTACAGAGATTTTTTCATGTAAAAAGTGTTAGAAGAAAACCAGCTACGCCATTGTGTGTAAAATAGTTCCACATGATATAGTGCATTTTTTTTAGTTTTTTGCTTATAAAAATGAAACTATCAGAGCAATCGTGATGGTGTTTATAGACTAATTGTAGAAAATGAAAAGACGAAGAAAATGAGAAGTAGGACGTAGGAAGTAGGACTCGATCAGACTCTTAATTAGAGAGGAAATCGGAAAAAACCGGCCAAAATGCAGTTTTTTCAAAAATTCTTAACTCGCTTACTTCTTGAGCTGTAGCGTAGATCCTCCGGCCAGTATTAGCTATTGATATAAACATCATTTGTGCGAAGATCAGGAACTGTCCGATGCATAGTTTTTAATCTGTTGCCATTTGATTATGTTACTATGCAATTTTCCAACAGACCTGAATGCGATAGGTATGGCCCGAATTCAATTTACTAAAAAGATTTTGAAAGTAGAATTCTCATAGTTCAAAACGCTCATCTTGGTTTTTCATAAAAACGCTGAGAAATATGTTAAAAATAAAGCTGAACATGACAAAAAACGGCCGAGCGCGTGAGAGTAGTTGAAGAGTGGGGGTTTAAAATTATTATCTGACAACGTTTAGAAATTACTGTCACGTTCAAAATGCCGACGCTTTTGAATGTCATACTTCTCCTTGCCTGCTGCTCTACCCCCACTCTTCAACTACTCTTACGCGCTCGGCCGTTTTTCGTCATGTTCAGCTTTATTTTTAACATATTTCTCAGCGTTTTTTTGAAAAACCAAGATGAACGTTTTGAACTATGAGAATTCTACTTTCAAAATCTTTTTAGTAAATTGAAATCGGACCATACCTGTCGCATTCAGGTCTGCTGGAAAATTGCATAGTAACATAATCAAATGGCCACAGATCAAAAACTATGCATCAGACAGTTCCTGATCTTCGCACAAATGAAGTTTATGTCAGTAACTAATTCTGGCCGGAGGATCTACGGCACAACTCGAAAAATAACCGAGTTAAGAATTTTTGAAAAAACTGCATTTTGGACGGTTTTTTCCGATTTTCACTTAAACTAAGGGTCTGAACGAGTCGTCCTACTTCTCATTTTCTTCGTCTTCTCATTTTCTACAATAAGTCAATTGACACCATCACGATTACTTTGATAGTTTTATTTTTATAAGCAAAAAACTAAAATTGTTAATAACATATAACTATATCATATGGAACTATTTTACAGACAATGGCGCAGCTGGTTTTCTTCTAACACTTTTTACACAAAATGCTCCCTACAAATCTCTGTAGCTTGGCCTACAAAACTTTTTTAAATTTTTGATAAAGCCACGAATGTCTTGTCGAAACGTCAACTTTTTAATAAAATCGAGTTTTTTGAGATTCACCAAGCCTGTTATTGCTAATAATTATCAAAAAGTTAAAAATGGTTCACAGGCAACAACAATTCAAATAAATAATATACATCTATATATATATATATATATATATATATATATATATATATATATATATATATATATATATATATATATATATATATATATATATATATATATATATATATATATATATATATATATATATATATATATATATACATATATATATCAGACTAAAAAAAATGTTTTCGAAAACCGCACCTGACTGCTTTTATATGTATTTTATAGGATAAAATATGACTAAAAAGCAAGACATATATTTTTCCATGTTTGCTGATACGGAATTTACTAGGAAAGTTCTAGGTAAATTCTAGATATTCAATTATTAATAAACACTTCTTCTTGTTCTACATTTAACTAGGTATTCATTATCTGACATCCAACTGTTCTTTTTATTTTAAAGAAACATTTCGGGAAGCCGAGAAAACTTTGGATGCGTGTATGTTGCGAAATTTAATTGGGTAGAACTATCAAGACGTGAAATATCACTTATTTTAGAATGCGAAAATTTCTGAAAGATTAGGGGAGTAGAACTACTTGCAATATTACCATGATGAATTAGGAATAATGAAGAACCAGACAAACATGGGGGAGACATTAAAGTAGCGTGGCAATTTAATCAGGGAAATTATCGTTTGAATGAAAGCTGCCATTAACTTGCTTCTATAGCTTCTTGAATAATTTCCAAGGATTTCTGAAGAATTGTTTGATTGAATGTTTCCTCTAATTTGAATATTAAGCATCTGGATATGGGTAAAATTATTATTTTCATCATTTGATTTCAATATCTGTCTTTTTCTTGAAACTGCACTTTCAAACTGATATATCATTGAATTCACATTCGATAATCTATAATAATGAATTTTTTACACCAACTCAACGGCCAGCGTAAAAATTCATGATACCACTAGAAAGTTTTCTATACAGAGAGGAGTAAGACAGGGCGATGCGTTATCCCCAAAGCTATTTAACACCGTTTGAGAATATGCTTTTAAGACCCTAGACTGGGATAACAAAGGAATCAGTATTGATAGAAAAAAACTAAACAATCGACGCTTTGCGGACGACATAGTGCTGATAACAGATGATTTGAGGGAAGCCAATTCAATGATAAAAGAGTTGGAACTTGCAACAAAAACGGTGGCCTGTATATAAGTCATCAAAAAACGGAAATCATGACTAATTTGGTACTTGGTGGAATTATATGTCTAGAGAACAAAATGTTTGAAGAGGCTTACAAATACAGATATCTAGGTCACCAAATTAGAATAAGTCGAGACAGTCAAACGTAGGAACTACAAAGAAGAATCTCTCTAGGGTGGGCTGCATACGGTAAACTAAGGAATGTCTTTAAAAGCAGCATACCAACAATCCTAAAATCAAAAGTCTTCAATCAATGCGTATTACCGGTAATGACCTACGGTGCCGAAACGCTCTCACTGACAAGAAACACCGTACATAAATTGGAGGTTGCTCAGAGTAAATGGAAAGAGCTATGCTTGAAATTCGAACCCAAGATTGCGTAAGAAATACGTACATTCGGCAAAAACAAAGGTCCAAGACATAATACAGAGAATCACGACACTAAAATGGAAATGGGCAGGACATGTTACGAGATTCAAAGATGACAGAAGGTCTGTAAGAATAATAAATTTTAACCCTTTTTAGTTATATTGCGCACACGAGAAAGTGTGAGATTTGACACAGGTAGTTGAAGTTTATATGAAACAGACGTGCAGAAAGCTATTATTTATATAAAATATGTGTTATAAATATATTACATTGAATTTCTGAGAAAAATTAACCCTAGCACCTTCGCCATTTTATGTGATAGATGTCTGATATATCGAACTGCTCTATAGATTAAAGTAGCTTTTATATCAAATAGTGTTAACCAAATATGTATAGCTGTTCGTCCCACGGAATTCACTCAAATACGCCCCTTTACTGGTTTTTGTCTCTCTTCGGTTTTGGCATATCAATGTTTTCAATGAGAAATGGAGATTTATGTCTGAATGTATAAGTCGGCAGTCAAAATCTTCCATTTCCTAATTTACATAACACTCATAAATCAAAACTTCCCACATGAGAATATTCTTATAGCTTGATAGTTTCGAATGAAGTATCCCCTTTCTCTTCAATAAAATATGAAGATCGATTTCCAAAGAACATCGATAAACAAAAGATAGTGTTGTCATTATGTCGAAAACTTTTTCCGATAACACAATTGTATATACGGTTATTTACATTTCGAATATCAGTAAGTTTCGCAATGTCTTTATGTAAGGCAGCTGAATTATGTAAATGGTGGCAAATTGGTTGGCCGTGAACGCTATATCGTGGCATTCGCTAGATGAATCAAAGAAAAACAACAAATTTCCTCCAAAGTGTACGATCATGTAAATGATAATTTTAACGAAAGCTTCAAGCCAACCAATCCATTGCTTATATCGAGCAATAATGTATAGCACTAATTTCCTACTTAATGTAATTAAATATTTTCTCATCAAGATTTATTTCATGCATTTTCCTTGCGACTTTGCGTTTCATGACGATACATAACAAAACCTACTATAGCAAAAAATTATAGATAAGCATAACATATTTTAACTATTTATTAAAATTCAGGACTTTCTCAGAAGAAACGTTAACTGTTTAATAAAATCGGTTTTTGATTTCAGATTCGGAAAGACCATTTCTGCTTGAAAAAGTCAAAAACGTATATATGTAGATATATATATATATATATATATATATATTATATATATATAATATATATATATATATATATATAATATATATAGATATATATAAATTATATATATAAAATATATTAATAGTATTATATATATATACTATATATATATTTATATAAATATATATAAGCCATATATATATTAAATTTAAATCATATACAGTGTGTGCGCATTTAAGGATGAAGGGACACCTCCACTATTTATGGTTTATTTATTCAAAGAAAACACAGATATTGAATTTTTAGTAACAGTCCATAAACGTTGATGTGTCATATTCTTTAAGATCTACATTACCTCGAACTTCTGGAATTCCAAACTCGGCCTCACTACGCAATTGACCAAATTAGCGGCCAAAACAGAATACCTCCAATACTCAGGTACCTACATACAACTTAGAGCTTTCGTGACGAAACATGCCACACAGAGACAGAAGATATGGAAAAAAGTATATTGAAAAAAAGTTTTTCAGTAAATATTTTTTTAGGCTTTTATACCAATTTTCATGACTAAATTTACGACACATTTTCAATTTTTTCAATATTTTGGTTATACCTAATTCAAAATATATTAACGTTATTTCCTCAACTATCTAATAAAACTAAGTACGCTATGGAACACTAATGAAACATTGACCTACTTGATTGATTTCAACATAAGTGTTATGTACTCTCCAACAATTTCAGATATTAAAATACATCAATTAACAAAAAGGAAATTGAGAAATTATATATTTTATTCTACAAATTATAATTTCATTTTAGATTCTTATAAACCTGACTCTGAAGTTCTAGAGAAGATTTAATGCAAACAAACATTTTCATATCTTACCCACAAACAATAATTAATTCACCACCGTACATTTATGATGCACCAAGTCATCTCCTCCATCAACTAGATCTGTCCGTACTGATTCGGAAATACATATTTTCAATTCTTTTTCTATTATGTCTAGTTTACTCGTCTAAGTTCAGGATATGCTGATTTCTTGACATGCTTGTCCTCATTCCTCTTCGCCCACAAAGGTTCACTCTCGGATTTCTGGGTCTTGTTTTATAGAACCTTGTTTTTTACCATTGCCCCAAAAATAAAATCGAGGGGAAGTTTTATATCGGAAGACCTCGGAGGCCACTATTTCTTCCATACTCCGACACGCAGCATAGGAAAATTTTTGTCTCAACCCACCCACGAACAATCATTTGAGATAATGAAATAGATGCGCCAATTTAGTTGCAAATCACATATCCCTGCGCACATTGAGACTAGAAAAAAAAAAACAACTCGACCTTCTGGGAATATTGGTCTTCACAATTTATAACCCCAAGTGAAGGATTTTTCTGTGGCCAGTATCTGCAGTTTTGAGACGAACAGCAACCCATTGTTGAGTGAATGCTTTAGACCCTCATTCAACTGAACAATAATCTTCTTCAAAAACTGTATCTGTCGCTTAAAAAATTTACCTTGAGCCCCCAATAACAATAGTCTAATCTTTTATTATTATCGCCTTCTTTTCAGTGTATGAATGCAAGAACTTAGGTTTATACGGCTCAATTTTGTGACCACGTATGAAGCATCTTCTAATTGTGTAAATCCTTTGCCAATATTTAAGTTGAGAATCGATAACATCTCGGAGGCTTTTATGCATGGGACTTGCTCGACTATTGCCATGCCAAGTATATCGTTATCCTTGAGATGCGGGTGTATTCGACGAGGTTGACCATTCTGATACTTTTTCAACAACACTGCCAGTTTCATTGAAAAGAGTATTTACAGCAGCTGATTTTCCATGAGCTGATTTTCCATGAGCTAACAAAAGGCACGTTCGGGGTTTCTCAAGTCTAAACTCTGCTTGCAACTTGTCTGCTTGCTAACGAGAATTATCACCAAACAACCGAATTATTTCGATTTTTTCACGTAAAAGTTCATTGGCATTTTAGATTTTCTGATCACTACATTCACTCGAATATAACTCATAACGGCAATACTTTTCAAATCTATCTAGGTATTTGACACCTCTGTTAATTTTATTATTTTCCATGGCCCCACTAACCTAATAAAAATTGAATAAAAAAAAAACTCGAAATCAATTTTGGGATACCA
>JARQZK010002541.1:0-20524 GCA_030704885.1 Cynegetis impunctata | reverse complement strand
ATTGGAACTCAAACACTGCAATTTATACCATCATCGTTGGTTTGATTCACATATTGAAAAAGACAGACTTTGTACTCGTCAAAGTTCAGACGAAAAATCAAATGAATATATTTTCTATTGACATTAATATGGATCCTGAACCACAACTAGAAGTTTTAAAAAAGTTAACATTTCTTGAAGAACAATTAATAGCCCAAGTTTATACGGTTATTCTAGTTTATCGACTTGAAGGTGGTCAATTTGAATATATATCATCAATATATCACAGATTTTACTACCTCTTTACCTCATCCAATTAATACTATTTCAAAATATATTTTTGTAAGAATAAATGAATATATTGTAAATCGTGATAATGTTGAAGCAGCTTTGGTATATCTCAAAAATAATAATCTTTTGATCGTGATATTACAATTAATGAAAAGAATTCACAATGTTTACTTATAAAGTCAAGAAAATCAAGATATTTCATTGAATTTAAATAATGAAGATAATCATAAAAATTCACTATTTGATAATGTTTATGAATCCCAACAGTGACTTTCCGAAGTAATAGCAAAGACGTAAACAGTGTACTGAGCATTTCGAAAGAAAATGATGGATCTTGTGTTTTACTTTGGCCTAGATTCTATTCCGAACAGATTAATGGATGGATATATTTGCGGAGAGTTTCCAATTTATTTCCTACTGGTAAAGATGACCTTAGAGATCAACGTGCTTGTAAAATTTCAAATAATGAATATTTTGAATTGCTGATGATGTATGAAGATGACATATTTGCGAGCCTCATTTATGATTTGAATTTCAAAAATGGACCAAGTTCATAAGCTGTTGTAGGAAACCTTTCTGTGACGAGCTGTAATCACAAAAGTTGCATTTATGATTTTTTATTTTCAAATGGGCCAATTTCATATGCTGTTTAAGGGCCACATCCCAAGAAGAGCTGAAATCGCATAAGTCACATTATCTTTGAGTTTCAAATGAATCGATTTCACATGCTGTCGGAGGGCCCCTTCCCAAGACGAGCTGAAATCGCATGAGTCACATTTATTATCTTAGAGTTTCAAATGAATCGATTTCAGATGCCTTTGAATGTCACTTTTCCGAGACGAGCTGTAATCGCATAAGTCACATTTATGATCTTTGAGTTTCAAATGAATTGATTCAATATGCCGTAGAAGAGCAATTTTCTGAGACGAGCTGTAATCGCATAAGTCACATTTGTGATCTTTAAGTTTCAAATGAATCGCTTTAATATGCTTTTGAAGGGCACTTTTCCCTGACGAGCTGTAATCGCATAAGCCACATTTATGATTTTTGAGTTTCAAATGAATTGATTTATTATGGTTTTGTAGGGAACTTTTCTCAGACGAGCTGTAATCGCATATGTTACATTTATGATCTTTGAGTTTCGAATGAATTGATTTCATATGCTTTCGAATGGCACCTTTCTGAGACGAGCTGTAATCGCATAAGTCACATTTATGATCTTTGAGTTTCAAATGAATTGATTTCATATGATATTGAAAGACACTTTTGTGAGACGAGCTATAATCGCACAAGTCACATTTATGATCTTTGAGTTTCAAATGAATTGATTTAATATGCTGTAAAAGAGCAATTTTCTGAGACGAGCTGTAATCGCACAAGTCACATTTATGATCTTTGAGTTTCAAATGAATCGCTTTAATATGCGTTTGTAGGTTACTCTTCTCTGACGAGCTGTAATCGCATAAGCCACATTTATGATTTTTGAGTTTCAAATGAATTGATTTATTATGGTTTCGTAGGTAACTTTTCTCAGACGAGCTGTAATCGCATAAGTCACATTTATGATTTTTGAGTTTCAAATGAATCGATTTATTATGCTTTTGTAGGGCACTTTTCTGAGACGAGCTGTAATCGCATAAGTCACATTTATGATCTTTGAGTTTCAAATGAATTGATTTCATATGCTTTCGAATGAGACCTTTCTGAGACGAGCTGTAATCGCATAAGTCACATTTGTGATCTTTGAGTTTCAAATGAATCGATTTATTATGATTTTGTAGAGCACCTTTCTCTGACGAGCTGTAATCGCATAAGTAACATTTATGATTTTTGAGTTTCAAATGAATCGATTTATTATGCTTTTGTAGGGCACTTTTCTCTGACGATCTGTAATCGCATATGTTACATTTATGATCTTTAACTTTCAAATGGACCGATTTTATATGCTTCTGAAGATTCTGTTTAGTTGTTGAACTGTAATCACATAAGTCACATTTACGATTTTTTTGTTTGAAATATGCCGATTTTATATGCTGTTGAACATGCCCTTTCTGTGAGCTGTTATCGCATAAGTGATATTTGTGAGATTCAAAGTTCTTCGGTAATTCACATTTTGGTGGGCTTGCATTCATCTGTAATGAGTAGATCATTTTATTTTCGTCTTTTTTTTTTGTCGTAGTACATTCAGATATGCTACTGTAATTCTCATCTTTTTCCATCTTGACAGAGTGAAAGTCCCTGTAACAAAAAAAGGATGCAACAATTTTATCATTTGATTTTTACAAATGAAGATATGAATTAATTACGTGCCGTACAGCTTGAAAATCGACAACATAATATTCAGTCCCTGTAATAAAAAAAGGATGCAACAATTGTATCATTTATCATTTGATTTTGATGGAAGTGCAGTGTGCTTGACAAAGAAATACGTAAAGTTTTATAATATATATTGACTTTTAATTAACACAACTCAAAACTTGTAAAAATAATAATGGCGTCTATAAAACAAAACTGAATCTATATGATTTAACTAATTTTTATCATACACATCCGTGAACATCACAGATTCACAATCATTGATATATCTATGAACATAGAATTTACCATTGTTCTCAACAGATTTCTACAAATAAAAATATGAGTTAATTAAGTGCCGTACAGCTTGAAAATCGATAGCATAATATATCCACTCGTACGTGGAGTAATATTCTAATTTTTTTAAATAATTTATTAGTACTTTTTTTCAACCATGGCTAGCTTTGGTTGTATCAACTTCCAACGTGGATCCTGACAAAAGTCTAATTTTTGGCTATGGTATCTTTGGATACGGATTGCCACAGAAAAGAGGAATTTTCCAGTGCTAGTCTGACATGTGACTTGGACATTGAAGACATGTTTCGCTAGCGACGATAATTAAACAGTAATAAAACAGTATATTTTTATTGAGCTTTGGGGAAGTCACTGTTTCAAATTTTCTAAGGAAATTAATGAACTAGTTTCACCCACATTCGAATTTACGAATTTCTTTCTAAAGTCTGTGTCATGAGAGGTTACTTGATAATAAATTTTTTACTTTATCAGTATAAAGCATCAATATTTTTCCATCAGAAATTTATGAAACCCAGTAACTGTTATCGGAGATGCTGATAATTTCGAATTGAGAAGAATTTCATAACAAGAGAAACGTTTTTTGACGGAACATGCTTTCCTTTTTTATTCAGGTCGATGACAACTTCAAACGAAACCAGTTCTATTGGGATCTGACATTCCAGCTGGCGCACTGGCGGCCAGATGGATGACGTTTTTATTTCCAACATTAACATAAGCAATTGCATGTACAAGTTTTTGATTTCTCACAAATTACGGCGTATTGTTGCGTGAAAAGTTTCAATTCAGAAGGACATACAAATCCAAGTATAAGCTTTCATCGGTTTTCGAAACCAACCAAATAGTTTGTATAGAGAGAAAATTATTTTGGAGAAAAGGAAAAGATTGTTTATTTGAAGGTATGGAAAATCATCAATCTGAAGAAGAATCACAGAACTCCGAAAAAGAATTGCATTTTACAAAAAAATTACATTCTTTCAGGTAATTAGCGAATATAATTGAAATTTAGGTTAGTTTTCTTATATATATATATATATATATATATATATATATATATATATATATATATATATATATAGGGTGATTCACGGCGGATGGCACATTAGACGTTTCTGGTGAACCATACAACGGATCAATTTGAAAATTTAATGGACGGCATAGTCGGACATTCTCTACCCAACAAAAATATTTTTGGTAATGCGGTGTTGCCACTTCTATTAGAAAGTAGTATCAACTTCGATTTTTCAAATGAAACAGCCTGTATATAACATTATTTTTAGAATCTCTAACAATTTCCCAATAACTTTTCATGATATTTCCCTATACCTATCTGTTACCGTTTTCGGAATAAAAATTATTTTCATTTTTTTTCTTCGGAAATCAAGACCTCCAAAAACGCTGATATCTTTGAGTTGGGAAATACTATGCTATCGAAATTTGGGTTGGAGTTTGGTGATACTTGGGGGTTTCCTACACTTCAGCCTAATCTGCGTTACTTCAATACAGGGTGGTAAAAAATTCAGTTATTTTGTTTGCTTGAAAAAGTGACTGAAAGTTGATTATTTCAATTGGAATGCCGTGTAAATTATTGAAAATTCGAAAAGCTGCTGGAATTTGATTTTTATCTATGTATATCATACCTATACCTAACTAGTCAGGTTTCGGACTTATGAGCATTCATTTGTGAAAATGTTCCTTGTACATGGTATTCCCATTCGGTATTTGGTAAGAATGCCATGATTACTATTAAACAGTAAGGTTGTGACAATCTACTAATAATATTGACATTTTCGTCACTTCAGAAATTGTAAATACCTTCAAAAACGATGGAACAGAACTATTGAAACGAAGTTCTTATAAATTTGTTTATTATTTTTGGACAGTTTGATGAAATTATCAGGAGAACATGTAAAAGTTCAGTAAAATGTATCAGAATCTACCGCCAATATATTTCAAGAAATTTATACAAATTCAGAACAATGTCAATATGTATGGATGAACTAGAAGCACCAAGAGACTTGATAGTGGAAATATTGATAAAAATAATTATTATAAAAAAGGAAAACAATTATATGGAATGTTTCACAATATGTTTGAATTGCTGGCCGTTCACTTTCAAGCACTTCAAAATGCGGGCGTTGACTGATTTCGACGTGCCAGATCTAGTTTCATTCGGATCTAAAGCTTCAAATATTTGGGCAATACTTTGTAACAATTCGTATTTCGTACGCAAGTTTTTGAAGGTATTTGCAACTTCTGAGATGTCGAAAATATCGATATTATTAGTAGATTGTCACAACGTTACTGTCAAATAGTAATCATGGCATGCTTACCAAATACCGAATGGGGATACCATGTTCAGGGAACATTTTCACAAATAAATGCTCATAAGTCTGAAACCTGACTAGTTAGGTATAAGTATGATATACATAGATAAAAAGCATATTCCAGCAGCTTTCCGACTTTTTAATAATATACAGGGCATTTCATTTCAAATGATCAACTTTCAGTCACTTTATCAAGCAAACAAAATAACTGAATTTTTACCACCCTGTATTGAAGTAACGCAGATTAGGCTGAAGTGTAGGAAGCCCCAAGTATCATCAAACGCCAACCCAAATTTCGATATCATAGTATTTCTCAATTCAAAGAGATCAGCGTTTTTAGAGGTCTTGATTTCCGAAGAAAAAAAAAGGAAAATAATTTTTATTTCGAAAACGGTAACAGATAGGTATAGGGAAATATTATGAAAAGTTATTGGGAAATTGTTGGAGATTGTAAAAATAATATTATATATAGGCTGTTCTATTTGAAAAATCAAAGTTGCTACTACTTTCTAATAGAAGTGGCAACACCGCATTACCAAAAATATTTTAGTTGGGTATATATATATATATATATATATATATATATATATATATATATATATATATATATATATATATATATATATATATATATATATATATATATATATATATATATATATATATATATATATATATGTATATACAGGCCGTTTCTTTTATCATGTGGTAACGTTGCTATATTCTAAACGGTAACAGATATGGGAAAAAAGTTAACTAATATGGTGAGCAGTAAATTGGTCAGAAAAAAATGTTCGGGGACTTTCGCCGTTCCCGAGTTATACAGGGGAAACTGAAAATGGCGGTTTTGGTTTTTTACGAATAGAATTGTTATTTCAGAAAATATGAAAAAATGGAAAAGGAAATTTTTATTGTATTCAAAATGTACTATAACCATGTAACAATAAATCTTAGATTGAACGTTTCCTCTCAACACGGCCACCATCAACTTTTTTTTTCGAATACGGACCTGTCTTTTTTATTGCAAATATTGATGAAGCGATGAAATCAAAATTCAGTGTTATATCACAATCGGTATTTTTATAGCGTTTCATTCAAAATAAGCATCATCAGTGACAACAATTTTCAATTACGGTCCTGTTGTTAGTTCCTCTGTAAATAGTTTTGATTTCTTCAAAACTTGTTCAACTATTGGCATACTTCAGACATTAGCCAATAATTTCGATAAGAAGATACCCCATCACAATGAACATTTTAATTTTTGTATTACAGTAATTCTTGTTTCGAGGCTGATTTCTCTTGAATTAATTTTTATACGTTCCAATCCTCACAATTCAGAGGTATATCACAGTTGATATTGTTATAGCGTTTCATTTAAAATTACTAGCATCATCAGTGACAATCAAACAGAAAAACAATTTATTTTATAATGAATTTTTGGGGGAAATAAAAACCATACAAAAAATAAATTCCACGTGAGAAACTACATTAAATGCTCGAATTGACGACCTCTTTGTTGAATGCACATACGTTTTCTGTCCATACAAGTGTTGTGGCAATTTTCTAGCATGTTGGGTGTAATGCTATTACATGCATCTCTTATTTTTTGTTTGAGATGGTCGATATCTGTACTAGGTGTCGGAAAAACTTTATCCTTTATGTATCCCCAGACAAAAAAATCTAATGGATTAAGGTCTGGAGATCGAGCTGGCCAAGCAATAGGTCCATTGTTTCCAATCCATTTTGTTGGGAATATTGCATCTAAATGATCCCTTACTATTGCTGCATTATGGGGAGGGGCACCGTCTTGTTGAAAATGTATTTCACGGCGAATATTCAGTGGTATTCATCAAACTCATTAGATAAAAAATTTAAATCCATTCCACTATTCAAATTCTCATTGTGAAAGAAAGGACCTAGTACTTTTGTTCCCAAAATTCCCAAACAAAATTTTATTCCGAATCTTTCCTGGACGATGGTTTCTCTATGTAAATGTTCATTTGAATTATTCCACCTATAATGGATGTTTCTGTTAAACCAGCCATTATTGGTGAATTTTGATTCGTCCGTACATATTATTTTTCTACAAATATTTTCTACTTCCCTATTTCTACGTCTTAATCACTACGCAAATCGTACTCTCCTTCCGTAATCCCTTCAATTGGGGTGATGAACTTTGCGCACATTTGTATTTGTTCTGTTTTAAAATATTTCTGGTAGAATTCACAGAAATCCCTGGTTCGTGGGCAATTTTTCGTAAACAACAATCTTGATTAGAAATATTTTTATAATTTACCAATCCTAAATTGAAAAAAAAATTTTTTCTTTTTGTTATTGTTTATGAGGAAATATTTGCTTACCTAAAACATTTATTCGGTTCGTCATACTTCCAGTTACAATACATTTTCTAGTTTTATTTCTGTCAAATGCACCACAGTCTATCAAATTTCTTTCTAATCGTCTAAACATTTGAATGTTAGAATGTTTGGAATACGACGATTCGGGTATAGCTCACCATACATATTTCTTACCAAAAGAGGATTTTTATTTCATTTTGCACAAGTAAATAGCATATCAGTGATCAGTCCTTTCATCATTTGAATACATCTTCAATATTATGTAACCCAGAGCATAAACGTCTGATAGTTCTTAACAGATATCAACAACTCATTTATTTTTCCTGCGATAGAAAACAAGCAAAGCCTACGTGTTTAAAATGACGAATGAAGTAAGATGCTACTTCTTAATTGTACTGAATTACATAACAATCGTATTTTGACCAAAAACGAATATTTTCGTTACCTATTTCCACGATTGAGAATTATAAAAATATTCCGTATAAAAATGGATTCAGGAGAAATCAGCCTCGAAACAAGGATTACTGTATAATACAAAAATTTCCAGACATGAAAAATACGAATTTTCGTTATGTTTGGGTACCTTCCCATAAAAATTATTGCCTATTGTCAGTAGTTGAATAAGTTTTGGAGGAATCAAAACAATTTACAAACAAACTAAGGACAGGACCGTAATTAAAAATTGTTTTCTCTGACGATGCTAGTTATTTTGAATGAAACGCTATAAAAATATCAAGTGTGATATCGCTTTTTCAATATCGCTTTATCAATATTTGCAATAAAAAAGACAGGTCCGTATTCGAAAAAAAAAGTTGATGGTGGCCGTGTCGAGACGAAACGTGCAATCTAAAATTCATTCTTACATAGTTATAGTACATTTTGAATACAATAAAAATTTCCTCTTTCATTTTTTCAGATTTTTAAAATGACAATTCTATTCGTAAAAAACCAAAAACGCCATTTTCAGTTTCCCCTGTATAACTCGGGAACGGCGAAAGTCTCCATAGATTTTTTTCTGACCAATTTACTGCTCACCATAATAGTTACCTTTTTTCCCATTTAATCGTTCCCATATATACATATATACATATATATATATATATATATATATATATATATATATATATATATATATATATATATATATATATATATATATATATATATATATGGAAGGAGCTGACTCTAGAAAATATGGGAACTACACACATCAAAAGAATGTAAGGGTCAAGCATATTTTGGGATTGTTTGTTAATTCTCGGAGATCCACGTGGCATTTTCGCGTTGCAGATCTCTGTTTGTTATTTACACAATACTTTTTTATCATTTTAAACATCATGGCATGTGTTCCTCTTTTTTCCAACGACTATTCATTTTCTTCATGTCGTTCCTTATTTCATTCATCAGATCAAATCAGATGTTATCCGACCAGCGAATGGTAATTATTGAAAATTTTGAGTAGTGTTGTTTTTCTAAATTATGGAACGTAATCACCTTCAGAGAGACGTGCAATTGAGAGCCATTGGAATGCTTGAAGCTGGAATGTCGCAAAGGGTTATTGCCAATGAATTAGGGACCAACCAGTCCACTATAAGTCGTTTATGGATTCGTTATAATCAAACTGGTGATGTTAGAGAGCAACATACTGGCCGTACCAGAATAACAACGGTGGCACAGGACAGATTTCTGAGAATTCAAGCTCTGAGAAATCCAACCCACACGGTAAGTCAACTAAGTTTGGAACTCAGAAACGCTCACCATATACAGATAAGTGACCTAACTGTGAGAAATAGACTACACGAGTCCAATTTACGTGCCAGGCGTCCATGGAGAGCTCCACCATTATCCAGAGGAAATCGCGAGGCCCGAATAGTTTGGGCTATAAATCACATCGAATGGGGCGTGCAAGAATGGACTCCTGTGTTGTTTAGTGATGAATCGAGATTCGCTTTACGTCCAGATACTAGACGTACTCGTGTATGGAGACAACCTGGAAATGTTTGGAGACTTAGGACTGCACAGGAAGTTCACAGCTACCAAGGCGGAACGGTGATGGTTTGGGGTGGTATCAGCATTGGCGGAAGAAGCGACCTCGTATTGCTGGAGAGGTTTGTAAATGCTCTTAGATATAGGGACCTGATATTAGAACCATTTGTCATTCCGTATGCAGCTGCAGTTGGTGAAAACTTCATGCATGACAATGCGCGCCCTCATACTGCCGCGATCATAAGAGATTACTTGGATGAGAGTGGTATAAGTGTTTTGGATTAGCCTGCTCAATCAATCGCCAGACCTGAATCCGATTGAGCATGTATGGCATTTGCTTGGCAGAAGTATTTTAAGGCGTAACATTCTCTTCCAGACACGAAATCAATTGTTCCATACTCTGGTTGAAGAATGGAATGCGATTGATCAGGAAAGCATCGATAACCTTATTCTCAGCTTACCAAATCGATGTAGGGCAGTTTTGAACAATCGCGGTGGACACACTCTGTATTAGACATTGACCAGTGACAATTTTTTTGCTCAGAATCCTAAATGCATTGAATTCGAATTTTTCACTCTTTTCAGTTAGATTAAAGCTTTCAATTGATTTGCAAAGTTTGTATGAAACTATAAATAAATTATGTGGCGAAAGATTATGTTCTACGTGGGTAACAAAAATTTATTGAATTTCCGATTACCAAGAGACGAAACCCTAGAAATATCGCTCACCCTTACATTTTTTTGATGTGTGTAAATGCATAAGAAATTGAATTTGAATAAGAAAGTCTCGCATATCGAACGGATAAAAATTGATGATAATGTTATCCCGGATAAGTCAATAGCTGATCACTTCAACATTTTTTTTCAGTACTGTTGTAACAAAACTTAATGAAGCCTCTACTGCGCCTGTTCGTCACTTTGAAATACCGCAAATACAATTCAACCAACACACGTTATTCCTGACTCCGACAAATAAGGTTGAGGTCTTTGCAGAAATAAAGAACTTAAAGAATAAAGCAGGTGCTAATGATTCTATACATGCTTCGATTCTAAAACTTGCCTCACTCTATATATCTGAAGTATTAGCAACAATTGTTAACAGGTTTATTTCTCAGGGAATATGGCCCGCAAGACTCAAATCTGCAGAGGTATGTCCGATACATAAAACTGGACAAAGAAATTTATTAGACAACTACAGACCAATTTCACTTATATCTAATGTGGCGAAGATTTTTGAGAGAATCAAATTCAATAGACTGTACGACCTTGTTATCAAGCAGAAGATAATAAATAAAAATCAGTTTGGTTGTATGAAAGGAAAGAGTACTGATGATGCAATAGCAAAGGTAAGCGAGTTTCTTTATAATAATCTAGCAAAGAGCACACCTTGTGTGGTTGCATTTCTGGACTATTCCAAGGCTTCTGATACGGTTGACCATCAGATTTTACTGAGAAAATTATATAACATGGGAGTGAGAGGAATATGCCTGAAATTAACTGAAACCGACTTGCATAATAGAACTCAGGTACTTAGGATAAATGGAACCAGAAGTGATACTGTCTTGACTAATGTAGGAGTGCCACAAGGTTCTATTTTAGGGCCAATACTGTTTATTCTTCACATAAATGACTTTCTTAATATACACACAGCTTATAAAGTATGCTGATGATACTGCTGTACCCTTGAGTGAACGAACTTGGGATGACATGGCTGTGAAGCTGAGCAGTAAACTTGATCAAATATTTTCATGGTTGTAAAAAAATAAATTAATATTAATATCAAGAAGTCTGTATTTATTACATTTGGAAGCTACTGTGATTCGATTTCAGCTAATATTGATGTAACAATAAATGATACAGCGTTGACTCAAGCAAGTATTTGGGAATCTTATATGACCAACATATGAAATGGAACGTACATGAGGCAACCATAGTAAAAAAGACTAAATACTTGATATATATTTTCTATAGGCTCAACGAAATTATGTCAAAAAAACAACTACTCCAGGTCTATTATGGACTGTTCCATAGTTTGGCTGTTTATGAGGTTATTGGCTGGGGAGGTCTATATGACTCTGCACTGAATCCGCTGGATAGACTAAAAAAAATCGACTATGCCCCCCTTAAATATTTATTTTATTTTATTATTTATTATTAAAGTAAATATACAATTAAGTATTTTTTGAATATTTCAGGTGCCTACCTATTGCCATTATTAATATCGAGCAAAAAAAGGCAAAAAAATCGCGTTTGTTGTATGGGAGTCCCCCTTAAATATTTATTTTATTTTGTTTTTAGTATTTATTGTTATAGCGGAAACAGAAATACATAATTTGTGAAAATTTCAACTGTCTAGCTATCCCGGTTCTTGAGATACAGCCTGGTGACAGACAGACAGCGAAGTCTTAGTAATAGGGTTCCGTTTTTACCCTTTGGGTAGGAAACCCTAAAAAGAATACTGAAAATTATACGAGATAGAGAAGGTGCTGTGGATAAACCTCTTGATATTCGGCAATCCTTTTTATTGAAGTCCATTATGCATCAATATACTGAACTAAAAAATGAGTACCTAAGCAGCAAGGGATAACCAGATATAAAAGCTTACAGACTACTTTACATGGATTGTGCATTGGTCAAAGAAACTATATGTACTATGCCAGAAAGTACTTAAATTTGTTGTCAAATGAAACAAAGGTTTTGAATGTTTCAAAAGGTGTGGTGCGGAGGAGGGTTAGGGGCGGTCTGTAACTATCACATAAAATGAAAGTGTGTGTGTGGTCTAATTGAGTGTAAAAATTGTGTTTCATTTGATTTTTGAGGTTTTTATATTGTTTTCACTGATTTTGTGTTGTTTTTTTTAAATTGCTTTTTCATTATAGATTTTATTAGTCTTATTTTTGATATTTAGGAAATTATTGTTTTTTTTCTCCAAACTATGTACGGGCAATATTGCCTCCTATAGGTGCTTTTATTTCGTAAAAGGGGAATTTTTGGAATAAATAATATATATATATATATATATATATATATATATATATATATATATATATATATATTTATATATTTATATATATATATATATATATATTTATTTATATATATATATATATATATATATATATATACCGGGTGTCAATGGAAGGTGGCTCGCCCCTATAACTTTTTTGTTTTCGGAGATAATGAAATGAAATTTAGAGGATCTGTTTAATGCATAAAACTGCATTTTTCGACAAATAACTCAACTTCCGGTTTCACCGGAAGTGACATAAACTTTCGATTTTTAAATGGGGCACCTGATATATTTTCAGTTTTTTCGTCTCCATATGACATTTAAAATACAACCATGTATCATTTGTTACTTTTTGAATCCATTTTTGTATTTTTTTTTCGAAATAAATTTTTATTCTAGAGGGCTAAAATGTATGTTAAAATACAACTTTACTGTTTACGATCAAAATGTATCAGCTATGTGACGTTTGATTTTAAAACTTTTACTACTATTTTTTTCAAATGGCAACATGGTGGCTCGTCGTGTTAAAAAAAAAGATAATTTTATTACGATTAATTTGATACCGCACTCTAGGTATTAGGTTGAAAGAAAACTTTCGATAAAAACCTGAAATCCCATAACCTTAGATCATTCTTTAAATGAAGAATCTTATTGAGATTAAAATAACAGTTGAAATCATCGAGTAGCCTGTGACCAACACAACTGAAACAAAATAAGTCCGAAGCCACGACCACTAATCTGCGTCCCAATACGATGGCCATTCTAGGACCGAAATTATTTATTTGAACGCATTTATAGGGAAAACATAATAAGCGATACGCCCCCTACCGGTGTCGAATGTTACTAGAGCATGGGAGATAGATTGATTTGTTTACATCTGTTTACGTGTATTTTATATGAAAAGTTGTTGGATTTTAATTGTGTTAAATTTTGTTTAGGATCGTTAAAAAAAGTTTAGAAGAGATGAAGCATTATTGTAGTGTACCATGTTGTTCATCTTGGTCAAAAAAAATCCAGAATATAGCTTTCACACGTTTCCGAAAGCAGGACAATCGAAAGTTGTATTCCAGACAAAGTTGGGAAACGCGGATAAGATGGACAGAAGAAAGGCGTGGATTCATAACTTAAGGATTGGAAAACAAGTGTCTAAACATATGCGGGTTTGTTCTTTACACTTTACTGATGATAGTTATTTTCCCGATGGTAAGTTTGTGGGTTTTTTCATATAGAATTATACCAAGTGATGATGTGCAATTTGCAGCTAACCAAAAACGTAGATATTTGAAGTCCAATGCTGTTCCCACAAAGAAACTTCCACTTATAACTGAATCTGAATATTCGCCATCATCTAAAGATTTTAGATTTTCAGTGAGAAGCTCTGTGAAAAAGATAGAAGGGAGGATAGACAACTCGGTGAATGAAGCAGAATCAAATGAAAATAATGCATTTTGTGAAAATATGGTTGAAGAAAATCAGGCTGACAAGGATGCTGCTGAAACCATGCTCACATTAATGAGATCTCAACCCAATCTAGGTGGCACCAAATTTAGAGATGCTGAAGTTCAAGTCAATACTCCGAAAGTATTGACTTTATGTGAACTGCTTGTCACAGATGATAAACTGAGAAGCTTTACTGGTGTCAATAACTTTCAAATATTTGACTATGTGGTGAAAGTATTTGAGACATATTATAAAGATAAGAGAGCTCGTCGTTTGACTTGCAGGCAGAGAGTAATGTTGGTATTGACTAAACTCAAAACTAGTCTCACTTATGTAACCTTGGGTGCTCTTTTCAATATAACTCAAGAGATGTGTAGAAATTACATCTCCGAAATAATACCAATGCTATCATCAGTTTTGAAGCCACTTATACATTTCCCTACCCAAACAGATATAATGAAAAATATGCCCAAGTGTTTTGCAGAATTTCAAAATGTGAGGGTTATTTTGGATTGCACAGAAATTGTTGTACAAACTCCCAAGTATTTGTGTTGTAGGATCAGGTTTTACTCCCAATATAAATCACATATGACTGTGAAATTTATGATAGGAATATCACCAGGTGGTGTTATAACATTCATAAGCAAACCGTATGGAGGTAGGGCTTCTGATAAAGTAATTTTTGAAGAAAACAACATCATTTCATTATTAGATTCTGGCAGGGATGCAATTATGGTTGACAAGGGCTTTCTAATTGATGACATTTGTAAAATAAACGGAATAAAATTAATAAGGCCACCATTTCTTAAAAAGAAGAAACAACTTTCTGCAGAAGATGCAATTTTAAATGTAAAAATTGCTTCAGCTAGGGTACATATCGAACACTCAAACCAAAGACTGAAAATTTTCAATGTATTATCTGGAAAATTGAACTGGAATATGATTCCACTGATCGAAGATATAGTTGTTATTATTAGTGCAATAACCAACTTATCAGCACCAATTTTAGCAGATAGTAGATACTTAAAAAATTAATTGTACCTTAACTAGTGTTGTCCTTGTTTGGGTTTATAAACTGATCGTGAAAGCCTGAACCAAATCAATTGTACTATCTTTCATGTAACAAATAGAGAAACTATTTTTTGCATATTCTTTACTGTACCTCAAGGATTTACCTAAATTATGTATTCTTTAACATACCAATATATAAAACTGATTATACAATAAAAATCACTTTATTTAGCACTTGACTAGAAATAATCACATTATTTTCTTCAAAGTATCACAAAATAAATGTATCTAAATTTCATAACAAAAAAATAAAATAGTTATATATTTTCATAATTATAATCCAACAGTTTGTTTAACATAGTCAGTACAATACCCTTTAAATCTCATAAGATTATCACAGTTTTTAATATCAGGCAATTCATTGGATTGCTCTAAACCCTTATAAAATAACTAGTACTTAATCTATCTGAATAAACATTATTTTTTTGATCTTGTGAAAATTTCATTTTTAATAATAATTTCAATAAATTATTAAGCTCTGTATTTATTATGTCTGTTATTTTTTAATATATATATATATATATATATATATATATATATATATATATATATATATATATATATATATATATATATATATATATATATATTTGGAGCAATTTCATATTAGTTAATATTTGAGGACATGTCTTTAATTATGATATTCTTAGTGAAAAATATAGGTACCTGATAATGTTTTATCAATCACATACCCTGTTTTTCACATAAAACATGCAACATTTTGTTGAAATAATTTTTTTTAATTACTGATAACATACTCTTTGCAAACTTGTAATCAAAATCTACCTTCATTACCAAAATACTGTCATCAAAAGAAGCGTGTATAACAAAAAATGTCTTATGTAGATTAAGAAGAGCCATCCCCATTTGTATTTGCCCATAATACTTATGGTGCTTCTTCAACTTAAATTCCCCATTTTCTTGGATAACATAAGTGATTTTTTTGAGAGCTTCTGTGATAGTCTTCGTACTACCTGATAAAAGATATATTTAGTGTCTGTGCCATGAGTATAAATAACTGATCAGTGTTGTAAAGAGTATATTACTTTACCTTCAAAAGAACATTTTATTTCCAAAGCTGGATTTCCTTCTAAAAATATTATTCCATCGGGGGAATATCCCAGCCATCTATTTGAAAGAGAAATCACCATCCCACATTCTCATTTATTCATGTTAAATACAAAAAAAATTAATGTTTACATATGTCAGGCAATATACAACTGTAAAAACTTACAAAATAGATTTACAAACAAGTACTACAAAATACACTTGTTACACACATATTAAAATCTGAATTCAATGAATTCGTCTAATGAATAAAAACAATTGCATATTAAAATGGACTTCATTCTTCCATAAAACTCATTCACAGGCAACATTCAAAAATACCGGCTCCTGTACTCTTCTGGAATACTTCTCATGCATGATGCTCCCACTTCAAGCCATGACTTACATATTTATTATTTACCAAGTTAGGGTAAAAATACTTCAGGGCTTTAGTGTTCCATTCGCTTTTGGAATAGGTGAATAATTCATAGCACCTACTTCCGGTAGCTGAATTTCCTTTGCTTCGCCCATTCAGTTGAATGCTGTTGAAAATTCATAAAAACCTCTTCATCCTCTTCTGGGAAGAGATTTGAAAACAGTTGTGAACAACAAGTTCTCTGTTGCTGTATTTCAACACATGCTAAATGCATCATGCAAGCTGATTGACAGGAGTTATATAGAACCGCTTGATTGCAGTTATTATGATGAGAACGGCGTGATTCTGAAAACCTGTTCATTTCATCTTCACATACTCGTCTACCCTGTTTTTGGGGCAAAAAATGGTATTATTTAACTATGTTCCATTGTCACATTTAAAAAATGAACCTATGTTTGGCTATAGTAGAATTTGGAAGGCTGCGACAGAAAAAATTCATTATTTCTTCTTTATCCACTGTTATAACTGGTTTCCTCATTTTATTCTTCAAACAAGGCATCTCGTCTATAGGAACTGGTTTGTATTTGTCCTTGGTGATAGCTTTTTGTGTGGACCAAACACATTTGATGTCAGTTGGGGAAATTTTTTCTAAAGATTCAACATCCTCCCTAAAAAGTAATTAAAATGAAGTTTCAAATGATCATTGTTCAGGATAAAGATCTTCTTACCTAACACATTTGACTAGAAATGCTGAAATATGTTTACATTTGCCGCTATTTCCAGCTTTACAGGAGCATGAGATACTCCTGACAGACAAGGAGTTCTCAATATTCAAAGTACCCTTAATTTCAATAGGATCAGAATTGAGAGCAATAGACTGTAAACACAATGCATACACTTGAATGGAATCATGATTTGCCTCCATTTGACCAGTCAAAACCAGATGGCCGGCATTCAAAACATTTTGCCTTTCAACTATACATTTAGAATTCTCAGTTCCGCCCAGATAATTCATATATTCCAATATCCTCAACTTCATTTTGGAAACACTGAAATTGCCTATACATATTTAAATGCAGGTTCAATCGTTCGATCATGATAATTTATGTTCCATGATAAAAACTCACTCTCACAGTATAAATTTCAACTTCAGGAAGGTAGGTTATCTACTGTTCTATCTACCTACTGTTATAACAGAGATAAAATTGTCCTCAATCCAAACACAATATATCACAGGAAAATACAAAGTCCAAAAAAAACACAAATTACGACGATAAACGTTCGAAAACTCAAAACGAAATGAACGTAAATACCATTACAACCAATGTAAACAAACAGCTAATCTCCCATGCTCTAGTACCGATATTAGCCGTTCCGGCGCTACGATCTTAATTTCGGACGCCTATAGCCCTGCCGTGTACAATAAAAATTCATTTCGAAAAAAAAAGAAACAACGGTTACAAAAATTAACAAATGCTACATGGTTGTATTCCAAATTTCATATGGAGACGAAAAAACTGAATATATACCAGGTGTCCCATTTAAAAATCGAAAGTTTGTCATTTCCGGTGAAACCGGAAGTTGCATGAAGTTGAGTTACTTGTCAAAAAATGCAGTTTTATTCATTTTATTATCTCCGAAAAGAAAAAAATTATACGGGCGAGAGCCACCTTCCGTGGACACCCGGTATATATATATATATATATATATATATATATATATATATATATATATATATATATATATATATATATATATATATATATATATATATATATATTATATATATATATATATATATATATATATATATATATATATATATATATATATATATATATATATATATATATATATATATATATATATATATATATATATATATATATATATATATATATATATATATATATATATTGATTTCATTGTCTAAAACTTGATGAATGTGTTGAGAGTAATAATAAATTACTACTACTATTATGAAACAATATCTTGATAGAATTGATGATAGAAACTATCCGCACTGTTAGAAATAGTAGTTTAACAATCTTACCAAGATGTTAAAAGATCTTCCCTAGGCCGAACCTTGCCATTTTCATCTATTATTTGATTAATGATATCTTTGGTCTCTTCACTAGAGTTAATATCCTCACTTGTGTCGTTCTTCACAGAATTGACAAAATTCATGTTTGTCAGAGGATCACATTTTTCTTGAGTAATTAGTTTGACCTGCATCGAGGAGATCATCTCGTTCACATCGTCAACTTTGGTCATGGTGCATTCAACGTTTTCATTTTGTATGTGACAATTTTTTGTGTAATGGGGTTCCTTCTTTAGTTCTTTATATTTCATCTCAGTCAGATCATTTTTCACTCCAAGCATCTAAAATATATGTACTATACAATCATTTCCAGCGTTAAAATTCACACTTATTCTTGACAGAACAATAATTCCTCTAACAATAAAGACATGTAATGTTCATTTAACCATTAAAGATCATCTTAGTATGTGGTTTTTAGGTAGAACTGGTAAAACCAGTATCATAATTATTGAAATAATTGAACAACTATGTACCAATAAAATAAATTCATTATGAGTTTTTTTGTGGTAATAGTTACTGGATAACTTAAATACTATAATGCAAACTCATAAGCCTGCTAAAATAGTTTTCATCTACAACTAGTTTCCAATGTTGTAGCATAATCAAGTAAAAAAATTGTACTAATTTCATTTATTAAGTTCTAATCGATAGCTTGAGTAGAGTTCAGAAGAAATTACCTTCATCTAGAAATAATATATAGATAGATATTTATTGATCTTTATAGACAACTGTGTAACATTGTTCAGGATGAGTCTTTGATAGGAAAGTGGGTATATAGATTTTGTTGTTGTATGATGAGGGATAAAGAGAACTCCAGTGTACCTTTCTTGTTACATAGTCATGATTACAAGTCAGTTTGGCAAAATTATATTATTTTGCTTTTACAGAAAATAAGCATTTATGAATATATAAACAATGTTAAGTCAGAGTGCCATTTTCAATAAAAATAGTCTTACAAGATGTTTAAGATTAATATTGAACATTAGGCGAATTATTCGATTTTTCCCCACAAATACTCTAGTTGTATATGTGGAGCCACTCTACAGTAGAATGTTGTAGTATAAATGATTATACACAAGACTGTGTATTTTTTTACATTACATTTACAACATTTGTAAACAAATTCAATAAAACAAAACAAATTTCTGTAGATCGCTTCGATCTGAAACCATATTGACTGCCTAGAATCATATCAAACTTAGTCAAGAAAGTTACCTTTTATTTGAACACTATTCTTTCGAAAGATTTTGGAAAAATATTTACACTTACGTAGTACTCTTGAAAATTCATAAAATTTTGGTTAATTACTATTTTTGGGCTGAAAAAGACGAATCTAATATCAGAAAATCCGGGAAATCAACCATTTCCACATTTTCACCTTCGAAAAATTTCTAAGGAAATGTCAACATAGCGCCACCATAATGGATGTCGTGCAGTATTACAGTAATGCCAACCTGCAATAAGGATCTACGAAATAACTCTAATTTACATAAAATTTTCGTTGTACTCACTCATTTTGGGCCGAAATTGATGAAATTGAGCCTGAAAAGAGTGAAACCAGAAAAAACTAAACTTTTTCAGTTTCATCCACTGTCGAGGTAAATTCCATTATAATTCACTGACATTACTGTTTTGTATATAGTAACAAGGTACTTATTTCATCCATTACACTATCGATATACCACACTATCTAGCACAAATAACTTGTTTTCTAGTATCCAACAGTTATTTTTGTAATAATCTTCACGTTAATCTATTTTACTACACGAATATGCGTTCACGTTATAAAAGTGAGCTACTGAATTACGCAAGCAAAATGGAAGAATCATCTAACCGCGCAGAATCGCAATCGACTTCAAAACGTGGTGTGGGGAAAACCAATCTTAGATCTGTAATAACGGACTCTAAAGGCGCGAATTTTAAATTAGTAGG
>JARQZK010002540.1:0-20606 GCA_030704885.1 Cynegetis impunctata | reverse complement strand
GTGGTGAAATATAATATAACTTTATGGCTAGCATTCATTGATTTAAGAAAGGCTTTCGACACGGTGGAAATATTGTCACGTTTAAGATCGGGGGTCTGTATTAAATGGGGGTTCCTAAAGCTAAATAGGGGATAAATAAAATATAATAAACTGTCAATACCATGATTAATTAGCTGATTAGCTCAATCATCCTTGAGGCTTGTAAGACATATAATTTGGTGAATAATATTGAAGTTAATGTATCTTACCTAACCATTTTGGACGGGAGCAAATCTTCGTAGTATACAGCTGGTAATCGATTTTGAGAATCAGGATCACAATGAATTGATTTTAAAGTTGTATCGATATTTATACTTTTGGTATACGTGACTATTGAACTAAAGAAAATGATGACTTCAAAAACGGATGTGAAACAGACGAGTTTTCCGCAAACGTTGAGTTTATTTCAGGAATTATTCCATTATGTTTTTTAAATTAGTTATTTCCTTATTAGCTATATACTTGACAATATGGACACTACAGCAAGCCTTGACAACACTCCAGAATAGACCACAGATACGCAAACCTAATCAACCGAAACGCTACAACACTTTTGTTCTGGAAGACGCACTAAAAACAATCGACCTCCAAAACACAAACGGCATTTATATCATGGGGGGATAAACTCAACCGCTTAATGTTTGCCGACGACATAGTAGTGATAGCCGAAAGCAGAGAAGAACTGGACACACTTATCCATTGACATCTACAGGGCCACGGTAGTGTAAAGCCCTGGAATTCAACTTTGATAAAACGAAGTACATGCATGAAACGTTAGATGACGAACGAGAAATACCACTAAGGAGACAACAGAATCGAGAAAAAAACTGCATACAAATACCTAGAAAAACACTAACTATAGGCAATTCTAACCAAGAACTCAGGATTAAATGAGAGAATACGGCAAACCTAGGCGGCACAAGGCAAAAAAAAGGACATCTTGAATATGGGCATACCTTACCCTTAAACTTCGAAACCGATCTTACAACCATTGTATCCTCCCAGTAACTACTTACGGGTCACAAACTTGGCGCTTCACGAAACCTATACTTGACAAACTTTAAATAAACCAGAGAGCTATAGAGAGGAAAATAGTTGGGATATCATTAAGGGAAGGAAAACAAATGAATTTGGATCAGGAGAAAAACAAAGGTGCATGATGTCGTGCAACGCGCCTCTTTGCTCAGAAATGGGACTGGGCGGGACACGTCGCAAGAGAACAGGATAAGTGGAGTAATAAACTAATTCGATGGAGACCAGGAAGCAACAGAAGGAGCACAGGAAGACCGCAAATGAGAGGAAGCGACAATTTGAAACGAGCGCAGGGCTGAATTGGTATCAGTTGGCATAAAATCGTGACAACTGGCAAAATAAAAGGGTAGAAAACAGCTGAATAAAAAAAAATGGTCATCAAGTAATTTTTTACAAAAATTGGATTTTAATTTGCAACGAGAAGATTCATTTCCACGTACATTCAACGTGAAAAGAAAAGACATGTATTTTCTAATCTCGGCCTTTCAACAGATGAAGGAAAGAAGAAAATATTATTCACAGATGAAAAAAAGGACTCGTGAAGGAAGCAGTATCCTGAGAAAATTTTGATTCCAAAAGATAACATTACATACAGGTGCTTTTTTCAAGTTGCTCATTGCCCCTTGCATTGCACGTTACGGGAAACCGATTTTAGTAGAGTTTGTAAAAAAGCCTATTTAGAATGTGGTGCGCTTTGTTTCCAGATATAAAAGAAAAAGACTTGATCATAAAGTGTATATATGAGTTACCAATAAGTCATAATACAATTAGAGACCGAGTAATATAATTAGAAAGAAATATCTGTTAGCAAATAAATAAAGATTTACATAATGCGAAAAATGTATTCAATTGCTTTAGATGAGAGTATTGATGTAAATGGCAATGTGCAATTAGCAGTTTTTGCTTAATACAAATCAGGCAATAAAATGAAAGCGAAGCTATTGAAATAATTAACGTTGAAATAAAACGTGGTTCAATGGTTTAGTTGCGGTCAAGTTCTTAATCGGATTATCGCTTTATTTTAGAAAACTTACTCTTTTTAAATGAGAAAACAATAGTTTCAAGAAATTTTCATTTAAATAATATACCTACACATACCTACTGTTGGCGGTGGATCCTATAAGAGTATCATAGACCTCTGAGGTAAACAGATTTTCACAATAAGCTAGCTCAAACACGTATTTACCTTTTATGGAGGTAGCTTTTGATCATAGTTGTTCAGAAAAACTATAAGGTTCAAGGAGTTCAAGCATTAATAGCAGTTTAAGTACCTTGTGCCAAACTCAGCCGAATTCTCAATAATGGCTTATTCAAAATGTGTGATAGATGAGTGGGCCACCTGTTGAATGACAATTTCAAAAGTCGTATTGAGGTCTCTTATGAGATTATTGTTGTTCGGGGGTTTCGATTCCTACATATGAAAAGGTCCTATGATGATATAATACATCAAATAGTCAGCAAAGTGGCAGTGCAAGTTAAGGCGCGCAATGTTTTAAAAGAGTAGATGGAATTCCATCAGAACACGTCGACTTTTTTCAGTTTAGTTATTTCCGTTTGTTGTGTATTCGAAATATTCAAGACAGTTAAGAAGATTGTTAGTAAACTTTTGGTTAAATTCTTGTTTTGCAGGTTGGATGTGACTAATCTGACGGTTCTGCGCACCATTCACTGAAGACTCCATTGAAAGCGGTTTCGCAATCTTCCAGGGATTGAAGGATTGGTTGAGTTGTGATGCTTTGTGGAATGATAATAGTTCGGTTACCTCTGAAATAGCTTCTGTACATGGATTAGCATTTTCTGAAATGAAGCGACCAATGGAAACACTGCTCGAAAGTCTCTCAACTCATACAGTTTGTGATAAACTGTAGTGCCACATTAAACAACGATCCTTTAGTAGCTCGATAAATTCCCACAATTATTGGACATATGATGGATACGCAGTGTGGTCTGAAATGCTGGGCTGTGTGTTCATGATCTCATACCTGTCAGTTGCTCTGAGGCGGATAACTGGAGAACCTGTTGATGAATAATGAACTGAGCACGATTACTGCTGCTGCGAACACCCTCTGCTTATCTTCTAGCTTCCACACTTTTTTGGAGTGTGCTAGCCACTTGGAAATTAAATGCGTTGTAATCTCCGAGTATTACAATTGAAAGAAGATGGATGGTCGATTTGTATCCAGTCGACTTTTTCTTATGTACTGAATAGCGAGTGGAGGCTTGGCTATCGTTCAATTGAGTTTGCCAACTTCCATAGATTCTTCACAGCTAAACATGCATAGTCCGAGCTAACGTGAAGTTAAAATGATGCTCACAGCGCCACCTGGCGAATTTTTTACGGCGCCGCCCAACTGCAAGTCAAACCCACACGAAAAAAGGAAAAGGATATAATGAAATGACCATCTAATGAAATAAATAATATTTATTATAAAAATAACCGTTTATTAGAAAAAAAACTAATAAAATTTTACTTTTCCGGCCTTTCTATCAGCGAACTCTTTTATAAGGTTATCAGAGTTGATGTTTTTAGCAATTTCGATTTCAATTGACAAAGTTGCTAAGTTTTTCAATCAAGATTGAGATATTGTTGATCGAAAAGAGGTTTCGATCAGCTTCAGCTCTGAAAAGCTCCTTTTCTACCAGCAACTAGCACCAGGTATAGTCAATATATATTCGCAATGCTATCCATACATGTTGGATACAAGTTGTTGTAAGTTGCGATCTTTGATAAAATTTAAAACAAAAAATAGGAGTAACCACATTCTGATCAGGCAAAAAGGATTTCAGACTCATCACACAATATACAACCATCTATCTCTGATTTAGATTCTACAGTTAATTTTAATTGGAGATCACCACAGAGTTTGACAAGGGGGAATTTTTCAATATTGTACAAAAAAAAAGAAGATTCCGAGTACTCATTTCACTGTTTGAACCTTTCATTGACTAAAATTAATGTAGTGTCTAAAAGACAGTTGAAACATTCAACCTCAATTTTTTTTTCTGGAGAAGTAATAGGGCCAATTCCTTCTCAGTTAAAAAAGCGCTTTTAAAGCCTGTATTTCTATAGTCTATAAAAATTTCAGCATTTTTTCAACATTTCTGTACATTTACCGATATCCATGTCTATTGATTGTAGAGATTACTTACGATATTTATTTGAAGAAGTATGTTATATCAAACAAACAATGCAAATATGGAGCTGAAATCTTCTAGCTATTCGGCTAGAGTAGTAGCCTCATGAGATACTCATGAGAGTTTATTGAGTTTCAATAGCCAGAGTAATTAAAGCATCATGGATGACACTAATTTGATATCGGACTGGTTTAGTCTGAGCTTTTTTATAGTATATAGTCCCAAGTGACCGGTTAGAATTTTTCCATCGATGAACAGAAGATGAAAACAATGTCAACCTCTGAAGCACCCCAAACAAAGTGATTGGAATTTACGGATGACTTAGCTGCATCGCATAGTACTAGATTGTAGCTAGGACAGCCATACGGTACATAAACAGCTAAGGGTATATGTCGAGAATTCTTCATTTGTACCCCAATATTTCTTCCTTCATATTCGCCCCGTTGTCATAACCCTGACTGAGCCTGACTCCTACAATAGTTCAATTCCAGTACGTATTTATTTAAAATATTAATAATAACTTCAGTCAGTCTCTCACCAGTTGACTCATTGACAGGTATAAATTCCAAGAAATGCTCTTCTACTGATATTTTGTCATTATCTGATAAATGAACAAAGCATGTCAGCGAAAGTTGTTCTACATGACTAATGTCTGGAATGTGAGGAATTTACGAGTTACAAGACTGCGAACTATGAGCGATGGGCGCCAGCGGCGTCCCTTTCATCCGGCACGCGGTCTCCCAATCGCTCCTTCCCTCAGGGTATCCGCACAACGAGCCTGGATGGTAGCCTAGCTGGTCGCCTGGCTGCAAGCATTATCTTCGTAGTTTCTTACGGGTACCGTACGTGCGCGCAGTTCCGGTCGATTGTATGCTAGCGGGTTATCTCGCTGGTCGCTGGAAGAACAACATTTTACATTCTACCAGCTACCAGCGACCAGCGTGTGAAATGAATATGGGATGGTGTTGCCGCAGAAATGAATGATGATCTTAATTAGAAATTTTAGATCATTTTCGTATTCAGAACTGAAATACTGAACATTGGATGGATTTGCCCGTTACTTTGTGATGATAAATTTTTTAAATATAGATGAGAAACACTTTACTTTGTTTTTTGTATCACTATTTTTATTGAATTGTTTGCGACAGCAGGTTCGTAGTACTACTACATTTTCAAGCGAATGAATATTTTTGCATTGTATAGTGCCGGTCATAGTAGGCATACAGAGCAAGGAGTTAAAGATTATAATTACTGGTATTATCGAATTTTAACCTATGTAAATGAATAGCTTGCTAACGACATAAATTTATTCTAGAAGGGGTCAAATATTGGAAAATTCCCTAGATCTGTTTGATCATTTAACGAATTGACTGGGTTATTTTTATATATTTCTATGTAATCTATAATATTTGGTTTCTTACTTTTAGGAGCTGTATGTGAAATGTTTATATTATACATGCCTGGAAAAGAGTTACTTGAATCTATAAACTGTTCCGCAAAATTTGAAATTTATTTATTTAATTTGAAAGAATGTTGTTCTTTACATCGCGTGGCAATATTTCGTACTGTTTGTCCTAAAAAGTTTTCCGCTTCATTCTCAAATACGAGAAGAAACGTTCGGGATAATCACACAGCTCTTTGAATAAATTCTTGTCTTTTTTGATTAATAGGATGTACAGTAAACCTTTTTCAGCTTTCTGTTGTAAGAACCACTTTGTAGCATTGTTTTTAAAGAAATAAAAATCATCACTGTCATTACTCGAATGATCCATTTTAACCACACATCTGCATACTACGCGGGTTGATTTCCCTATGACCAGCTACAATCTACCGGCGCGACGTGCGAGTGTCTAGCGTTTTTTAACTCTACCATCCAGGCGCGTTGTGCGGATACCCTTACGCAGCTACTGGATGCTCTTGAACCTAAACTTGGAATATAATTCATATCCATAATATAGGAAGCATGGACTAATTTGAGTTTCAATTAGAGTAACTTCTGGTAAACGAAGTTAGCGATAATAAAAGCACTACAAAAAAAACGCGCGAGCAGCAAAGCTCCGTTACTACGGTCGTATTTTTTACAACGCGAAGTGCATCCCGCCGAGAAGTGATTCGAACGTAATAACTACGGTTCGAAAACCCACGCTTTAATGGAATCCGAAATGAAAATTAGAAAAGAATTTATTAACTGAGATTGAATTCTAGCACATCACTTGGTGAAACATCATAAAGAATGAAGTATAAACTTTAGAATAAAACACACTTGGCTTAAGTTTCACTATATAAAAATATTTAGATACTGTATTTAGCAGTAACGAAGTTATGAACTCATTGTCAAGACTGACTACAGGAGAGTATTACATCTTATTTTATAAAACAGACAAAAGCAAAGGTGATACCTGAAAATCAATTTATTCGTTTACAAGGGGTAATTGACTATTATGGGCAGAACTTATTTCGAGAAATTCAAGAAGGTCAAGGCGCTTTCCTTTGTTACCTGAATGTAACAATTGGGTTTTGTTGAAATCCAGGAAATGATTAAATTTTATACAATGTTCGGAGAAGCCAGTGGTATTTTTATTTTGTAAAATTGACTTTTTATGTTCTTCAACATGAATGTTTATATTCCTTCCTGTTTGTCCAATATAGAAAGCAGGACATTCGTCGCAAAATATTTTGTAAACACCACTGTTTTCTCCGATGTTAGATTTTTCTTTATTATTGACCAAGAATGACTTCAAGTTTCTTTTATTTGTACAAATTGTTTTAACATTATTTTTCGATAGTCTGTTACAATTTTGCAACGGCACATAATTTATAGGGAAGTATTTTTGTTCTTCATTGATAGTTTGCGTGGGGTATATAAAGAATTTATTTCATTGAAAATAAAATAACTCGCAAAGTGTATCGCTTACTGAAGAACCACGCTAGAAAACGGTTATAAAAAGAAGAAATTTTATTTATTAAACAAAAAAAATACGCGACGCATTTCGCAAATTCTGATAGCGAAGCAGATCTAGATGCGATTCGTGAGGAATAGTCTCCACAAAGTGCAGCGCGGTTGAAGAATACATCGGAAAATATTAACTCAACTCACATACCAAATTTCCAACTCAATCTAAAGAAGCTGTGGAGTTGGGCAAATTTTCAAAAACCACGAAAACACATGAAATGTCTATCCAAAAATGGAGGCAATTGGAAAAATTGACTCAAATTCATTCACATGTTCGTTCTGTCTCGGAAGCAACCACAAATATCAAATTTCAGCTCGATTGGATTGATTGGAACCGCTGGATATACCAATATGTACCGAATATATAATATAATAATATATATATATATATATTATATATATATATATATATATATATATATATATATATATATATATATATTTATATATATGTATATATATATATATAAATATATATATATATATATATATATATATAATATATATATATATATATATATATATATATATATATATATATATAATATATAATATATATATATATATATATATATATATATATATATAATATATATATATATATATATATATATATATATATATATGTGACTCTTATAACCAGCTCCGCTAGGAGGTTTGTTTGATTAGTTTCAAATAAATGTCCTAGTTCACTTAATTTTATATATATATATATATATATTTATTTATTTATTTAATTTATTTTTATTTATTGCCAACGGATCAATGATGGAAATCAAAGACCTTTTTAATACAAAATAAATTCAACAGTATAGTAAAAACAAATTTGTATATACAATTGAATATTCAATAGTAACAATTTATATAATTTTTATAAAAATATAACCATTCGAATTTTCCTTTCGCCTTAGCAAGATAAGTAAGCATCAAAAATAACAATTAATAATAAATTTTAACTCTTAAATAATTTAAAATCATTAGTTTGAAGCACTCCTGAAGGTATTACAATTTTACTCAATTTTCTCCTCAATCTAAAAATGTCAGAATTATAAATGTAGTCCCTATGGGTACCACGCTCAACAAGTTGTCTCGAACATCTAAGTTCATAAGGGAACAATTAATGAGACCCATACCTAAGTGCTTTTTTAACAAAATAAACGTCGTAATAAATGTGGAGAGATTTAATAGACTCTAAGTCTAAGCCATTAGATTAAGCAAAATTAGAATAATCGTGTTCATAAAATGAAAATCTATTGCCCATTTTAAATGCTAGGAACCTAAAAAATTTGTGTTGAATAGATTCAAGAGTCGGAATGTGCGTCAGTTTGGAAGGAGACCAAATGATAGAACCATAAAGCAGGATGGGTCTGACTGTCTGACTAATGTTTTATAATAGTATATAATAGAATCAAGCGATTTGAACTCCTTTGTAGACTTTTTATGACAAAACCAAGAGTCTTATAAGCTTTAGAGATAGTAGCATTAAGGTGCAAGTCAAATTCAAATTTACTCTGATGAATCACTCCTAAGTCCCTAATATTATCAACATTATCAAGAATTTGACCATTGATAGAATGATTAAATATAAGTTTTTTATTCTTACTTCTCAGTATAGGTAAGACTTTACATTTGGCACAATTTAATTTAATTTGGTTAGTAAGAGATCAAATCCAAATCCTTTTGCAATCTAATTTGGTCATAAAAACACCTAACTCTATTGAAAAGTATATATATATATATATATATATATATATATATATATATATATATATATATATATATATATATACCTATATATGTATATATATATCTATATATATATATATATATATATATATATATATATATATATATATATATATATATATATATATATATATATATCAGGGGCGGTTAGTCAAAGGAGGCTAAGGAGGCTAAGCCTCCTCAATAATATTCCGTGTATCACTAATATATATATTATATTGAATAGTCAGCATTCAGCATATTCATATTAATCAAAATCATATTATTTTATGCACCTACCTTCCTTTCAACCTACATTATATAATATAATTTATTAATTAAGATAGAAGGTATTTACATTTACTGCATTTCATTCATTTCAAGATTTGTGGCAACGCTGCGGAAAGCTTAGAAAGGTATATTCTCAACGTTCATTATGCCTGCCACTGAAAAGCAAACTCACACCACTCAAAAACAAATACTCCGAATGAATACTTCATTGAAATAGAAAACCAAAACACATGTACATGGCAACACCGATTAATTCCAGTCTTATACAATGTCGACCAATCACAACTATAGAATCTCCCTGACATCGAGTAAAGTCGTTGATTGAATCGTATTATGATCGCGTAATTCATACTGTCTGAATAATGGACGCCAGAATCAACTCGCGTTACGCGTATTGTTTTAAAATGAGTTTGATTACTGAAATTAATTTCAAAAATTTCAATGGTGACTTAGTGGAATATTTGTTATCCCATAACTTTAGTGCCCTAAGTTATGAGGATAAAGTTTTGATAAAAACAAAAAAAACCTACCCCTGAATTAAACAATTTGGTGCAGCGTAACAGAAAACAAAACCGCGGTTTTAATACACGGAATTATGAGAGAAATCCTTGCCTAACCGGATCACAGGTAAAAAATAAATTATTTTGTTGGCAGTGTTTACTTTTTACTAGTGAAAATGTCTCTGTTTGGGGCTGCTTAAGATTTGAGGATTTAATTCTATACCTAGTTGAAAGTGAGGAATTTTTCACCGATAAAGAAACTTTAAATACAGCACGCGGATTAATATCTTACTTACAAGATAAGGAATTTATATATTTTTTAAACATCTTTAAATTAATTTTTGAACAAACAGAAATAGTTTTTCAAATCTTACAGCACAAGTTTTCAGATGTAATTTACTCACGAATTTCAGAATTTCGTGCAGAAGTTTATTTTAAAAAACTATTTTCTGTATTTCAAACTACTGAATTTAGCCCAAAACGAAAGAAATTCAGTTACGCAGATATGGAGCTTCACTATAAGCAAATATTTTATGAAATTTTGGATACTATTAGGGGTCAAATAGAAATGAGGTTCTCTGATTTGAAAGAGCTGCAAAAAAAAAAGCAAAAATACACTTTTTTTGATAAGGTGGCCATAAAAAGTGAACTGTGTGTTGTTTATAATGACAATGAAATTTTGGGGCAAAATGAAAATCATGTGAGGACTATTAAATATCTTTTTGATAATGATTTGAATCAAGAATTACCCCAAGTTTATAAACTCTTATGTCTAATTGTTTCTATCCCGGTGACATCGGCTTCCGTAGAGCGCTCGTTTTCCACTCTTAAGAGAATTGAAACTTATTTACGAAATTCAATGAGCCAGGATCGTTTGAAAAATATTAGTTTGTTGTCTATTGAAAAGGAATTGGTAAAACTTTTGGCGAAAGACAAAAAATTTTATGAGGATATTATAGATCATTTTGCTAACGTTAAAGATCGCAGAATCCCGCTAATCTTCAAAAATATATAATAACTTTTTATTTGCTCTCACCAGCTGTTGAAAAATTCGTTAAGTAGGTACCTATTATGTGAAAGAAAAAATTTGATGAATAGATGAATTGATTAATAGGCTGAGAAGAATTTTTGTGAATATTGTAAATAGGAGTTGTAGGTCTCAAGGTAGACACTCGAAAGTGAAAACAAATTAATAGCTTAGGGTGCTTGTTTTACTTTGATTTTCTTTAAATTATATTGACCTTGAAATCCTAAAAATTTTCGCCTATGGTGTATTTTAACACCTCTTGTAGCCTCCTCAAACCAAAAACCTCACGAGCCGCCACTGATATATATATATATATATATATATATATATATATATATATATATATATATATATATATATATATATATATATAATATATATATATATATATATATGAAAACAAGAAACATCTACGTGGAAATGGCAGTGGTTGGAGACATTACCCAATTGCAGTTCATTTGGTTTGATGGAAGCCGGTGGGGTTGCCATTATGTACCGGAAGATTCAATTACTGTAAAAGGTAATTCAATTACCTACTCCTTCCAGGAAATCCAAATACGATTTACGATAACTAGCCATAAGTAGTAGTAATACATATTACCAATTACAAATTACTATCATGTAAAAGTAATTGAATTACCAAGAGTAGTTCAAATTACTTGTCGATGTCCAAATACTTGTCAATTCTAACAGCTCTCACTGTAGAGTATTGTGCATGGCAGATACTATACTTATTGATGGCCAACTCCCCTTATTGTTCAAAATAGACGTTACTCATTCCGTACTATTATGAAGAGGCGCGAAATTGCAACAAGTAAATGATTTTCTTCATTTTATAAATCTGAACTCTGATAAATTCAAAAAACTTGTTCAAACGAGAATATAACATTCGCCATACAATTAATATTTTTCAGAAACAAATATATATATATATATATATATATATATATATATATATATATATATATATTACCCACTATGCAAATAATTGTTACAGTCACGTTAATTTAACATCACATTGTGCTAATGTTCTTCCCTTTTTTCCTCTTGTTTTCATCACATGCACATCTTCACAACCGCTTATGCCCAGCTTAGGGCTGTTAACTTTCGTGATGTTACAACTGAACTTCTCAGCGATGTTAAAGCGCTGCCTTTTTACATTACTGTGATGTTACTAGAACTTCATCAAAAGGAAGTCATTATAATGAACTAAAAGCAACATTTCTGTTATATTCAGAAATGCCTTTTAACATCTAGTACATGTTGATGCAATGTCTATGAAACAACATCTTACCAATGAACTGAATGCAACATTTCAAAAACGATACAGTATATTCTTTTAGATGTTGTATGGATATTACTTAAACCTCTAAATAATATACCTCAAACATTCTAGATTACATCCTATAGATGTTTCAGTGAATACACGGTGAACAACTAAAAACGCCGGCTGCCGGCCATATCTCAAAAAAGAATCATGATTCAACTTTAAAAAAATACCTCGAGGAAAATGAAAAATATTTTTGTGTTACTAAAATATCCGCTAGGGTGATTATCATCAAGAAATATTTAGGTATCCTAAATATACAATCATAAAGATTTCAAAAGTTGCATTTTTAGGTCACCTTTTGGTATATGTCTTTTTTGGAGATAATCACAGTAGGTATTATGATTTCGAGTGCTCATTCCACCCCTAGTGGATATTTTAGAAACTCATAAATATTTTCTAGCGATTTTTCTTTCCAGAAGGTAATTATTTTATTTGTACCAATATTCTTTTCTGAGATGTGGCCTACGGCCGTTCTTAGTTGTTCACCCTGTACATTTAAAATGAAAAAGCAATAAAAGATTTAAATAGTATATTAACTATTAATAAATAGAACACTGAAAATAAAAATAAAACAAATCCAGCCTTAAAATGAATATCTTGTCCAGAAAAAGAAATCCAACCTAAAAACAAATATCCTGTCCGGGAATCCAACCTAAAAAAATATAATAGTGTAAGCATATTACATAACAAGTGTGGAAAGTGATATATGACACATCTTAACAAAAATTGAATTTGTGTGCAACTGTATATATCAAGCTGTAGTTGCTATAACGTAACACGATTTAAAACTGAAATGATAAAGATTACTGATACCTTATAGCTGGTTTACAAAATATTTATTAGAATAATTCTTTAATATTAAAACTATAAAAATTTCAAACTATCAAAACTTTACGAAACGTTACGGTATATCAACGGTATATCTCTCCACCCGGAATTTCAATGTTGAATAGCCGATTAAAATATTAAAATGATATATTTAAGTATTAATAATTATAATTTTGGAATAAGTACTTACCGATAACTGTTGTTCGTCCATTATAACAAGAAACTGAAAACGACGCTGCCACCACTTATAACCTACTTGCACGCCACGATCCGCCATATATCATGCTTGTCATTGTTTTTTTCGTCTTCTGTTTTCTTCTTTTTTATAATTTTATGAATACATCATTCAAACAGCTCACCCAGTCGCAGGAAGTTACTAAAGAGTAGTTCGAAAGTTCTAAAAGTAACTACAAAATGTGATCATCTCAGAAACATGTTAATTTGTAATATTGCAGTAATGTTCTGTATGTAACATTAGTGAGACCTATATAAATTAACATCGTATGGATGTTTCCTCAAATAAGTTGCTGAAAAGAAGTTCATAGGATGTGTATATCACTGCGAATTCAAGTATTATTGTGTACATCTAAAATATGTTTTAATTACATAACATGGATGTTAATGAAGTTGGTTATAAAATTTAAACATTTAGGAGATATCTTTTTAACGTTTTAAATAAACATCACGGAAAGTCTCTAAAAAGAACATCACAAAATAGACTTATGATGTTTCTTGTTCAGTGGGTATATATATATTATATATATATATATATATATATATATATATATATATATATATATATATATATATATATATATATATATATATATATATTATATATATATATATATATATATATATATATATATATATAAATATATAAGAAATAATATACCGTGGTAAACGGAAAAACAGCCCGTGGTTATAAAATTAAGTGAACTAGGACATTTATTTGAAACTAATCAAAAAAACCTCCTAGCGGAGCTGGTTATAATAGTTCACGAAGCATCGAAATATCCACAACTACCCTAGACGGTAATTGTTAGAAATGTTAATTTGTTTATCATAGGATGTGTATATCACTGCGAATTCAAGTATTATTGTGTACATCTAAAATATGTTTTAATTACATAACATGGATGTTAATGAAGTTGGTTATAAAATTTAAACATTTAGGAGATATCTTTTTAACGTTTTAAATAAACATCACGGAAAGTCTCTAAAAAGAACATCACAAAATAGACTTATGATGTTTCTTGTTCAGTGGGTATATTATATATATTTATATATATATATATATATTTATATATATATATATATATATATATATATATATATATATAGATATATATATATATATATATATATATATATATATATATATATATATATATATATATATATATATATATATATATATATATAAGTAATAATTATTCGTGTTAAACGGAAAACACGCCCGTGGTTATAAAATTAAGTGAACTAGGACATTTATTTGAAACTAATCAAAAAAACCTCCTAGCGGAGCTGGTTATAATAGTTCACGAAGCATCGAAATATCCACAACTACCCTAGACGGTAATTGTTAGAAATGTTAATTTGTTTATCACAATCGATGGAAATTGATAGACAGACTGTTTCGCCCTTATTGGGGCTCATCAGTATCATCCATCCAAAAGAAAGTGATAACCAAACTAACATTTCAAACGGTCATACATTTTTCTTCTAGTAACTCCATGGCATATAAATATGACACAGCGCCACCAGTCGGAAACAATTGAACCACATCTTTCAGACAGACGAAAACATTACGGCAACGAGAACTAGTACGTCCGGAACACCCGAAGGTGGCTACTATATTCGCTAAGCAAGAGTAAAGTTGACACATCAATTCGATGTGATTCAACATTCACACACCGCAAGCAGCAATCGCTCCGAATTTTATCGTAATGGCAAATGAATATAAGTAAGAATTATTCGTGTTAAACGGAAAAGACGCCCGTGGTTATAAAATAAAGTGAACTAGGACATTTATTTGAAACTAATCAAACAAACCTCCTAGCGGAGCTGGTTATAATAGTTCACGAAGCATCGAAATATCCACAACTACCCTAGACCAGCTCCGCTAGGAGGTTTGTTTGATTAGTTTCAAAACACTTGGCTTATGTTTCACAATATAAAAAATATTTAAATACTGTATTTAGCAGTAACGAAAAGTCGACATGTTTCGAGTTATGAACTCATTATCAAGACTGACTACAGGAGAGTATTACATTTTCATATCAATTTTGAAACGTCGTAGTTAAGTAGATATATCCATCTACCGATCAATTTTCAGTGTGCGAATGGTTCAATATGACCCGAAAAGCATATTCCATTGAACCGTTAATATATTTTTGTATAATAAAAGAAGTGATATTAGGATGTGGTGTTCAATAGAACAAAATCTTCGAGTAATGCTATTTATAATTTCGTATACAGTAGGAGTTATGTACCTATATTTGAGTATACAATAGATAAAGGCCAGTCTCCCTATATAATTTTTAACTATTGAATGAGTTTACTTTTTAAAATATGTTATATGTATTACATGCTTTTCTATTCTCACAGATTACTTAATAAACTGGGGGAAAGAACGACGTATAAACTCGTATTCGAAACAATACTTTTCGGATCACTATTGAGCAGTGGAAAGTAGGTCTTACTCTTTGTCTATATGAAGTAATAAGTAGTCTTTTTCAAATGAGAATGATATCAACAAATCTATCGACGTTTGTTGTAATTTATACAGATTTTATGAATAAACTATTTTTGATTCAGATCTAAGTGAAAACAAACAGATTTTGTAACTTGAGCAACTCGGTAAATAATATACATTTCTCAAAAACATGCATACAAATATATCTACTAATTAAATTGAGGCTTCATAATATTCAACTAATATCAGTTTTGAAAAATAAAATTTTTAGCAACTGAAATAATTCCTCCAATACCTTATTTAGCTCTTTAATTGATTGGTATTTCGAATTAGTATCGTGTTAACAAAATAACCAAATTTAATTTGAGAATACTTTGATAGTTTTAGAGGATTAATTAAAAAAACCTTAATAAATGCGGCAGAATGAAAATAATTATTTTGAAAAACAAACAGAAAAATGTGTAGAATAATGTTGGTATCTACATCTTGAATGAATTTCATTCATCTGATATTGGTTAAAAAAATTCAGATTAAGAATTACAGAGAAATTTTCTGATGCATACAAAAATCTCTTTTATCGAACTAAAATAACAAAAAAAGGAACTGTTGAAAAATTGAACTGAATTATTCGACATATGTGAGCAACCTACAAAGTTTCGAAGTATAGTAAAGATTATAAGGATTTCATTAGAAAATCACAGGAAAAAATGGTGATTTTTACTCAGTTATTTGTATTCTATCATTCTAAATATATTGAGCTTTTATAGTAATATTTTTTAGAATGGTGTAATAGTTATTTACGATACAAGTGAGTTAACAGCATCATTAAGATACGCGTGTGAAAGTTGCACAACGAGTGCGTAGCACAAGTTGTGTAACCACACAAGTGTCTTAATGGGGCTAACTCGCGTGTATTGTACAATATTTTATCTACTCCTAACCGAGATACTTATTTTTATACGATTCATTTTTATTATAATTAATTTTACCTTAATACCTTTGTTCAAATAAGTACCTGAAACACCATGCATGGCAATGTCAATTTGATATTAAATAATATTGATGTCACTTTAAAGTCAAGTTTCAAAAATTGTAATCTAAAAAATGAGCGATTCGGAAAGTATTCCTTTCTGATATTGAAGAAGAGCATCGAGAGCCATTTCTAGATTGCTACCAGTCCAGAAAAATCCAGGCAGAAGTATGAGTCTGTATACCATGAGTATGAAGAGTGGTAGTAAATGCGTGAGTTAAGAAGCTCTTAACTCACTGAAAATGCGTGCGGTAAGAGCTTCTTACTAATACTAATCAAATATTCATATGCTAGGATCAGATAATAACTGCAGAATTTACTGGAACACTAATTCAAATTTAAGGTTGTAGAAAATTCGTAAAATATTGGGATTGATGATTTTTTTGTATAGAGCAATCAATATCGGAAGATCGCAAAGGCTAAACAAACCAATTTCAGCCGAATAATACGAAATAGAACAGCATCCACTCACGATTCTATATTCAGATAATAGACCATGTTACTTGAACTCCTCAATTAAATGCTTGTAAAATATTCTATATATTACATAAGGCAAAAAAGACTGCCCGAAAGCTCATTAAGATTTTCTGAATAATAAACAAAATTTAATTTGAAATTATTGAAAACCTTAATAATCTCTCTTACTTCTTTGATAGAATACTTTATGCGTTGTATTGTTATTTATTTGTATTTTTTTAGCAATAATATGCCTATTGAAAGAAGACTGATTTTATATATTCTCTATATGCGCATTTTTATATCGATTTAAGTGAGATATATTGCATCAACAGAAGCGGTTCACCATTGTCGACGATCGTAGGTTGAGTACAAGCTTACTGGCGGACGAGTGTAAAAATTTCAGGAAAAATGATCTATACTCGCATAATATATATATATATATATATATATATATATATATATATATATATATTTATATATATATATATATATTTATTCGAATTGTTGTTGCCTGTGATCTATTTTTAATCTCTTGATAATTATAGCAATAACAGGCTGGTTGAATCTTGAAAAACTCGATTTTATTAAAAAGTTGGAATTTCAATTACGAATATCGTAGTGAAATGTCAACTTTTTAATAAAATCGAGTTTTTTAAGATTCAACCAGCCTGTTATTGCTAATAATTATCAAGAGATTATATATATATATATATATATATATATATATATATATATATTAATTTCGAACAATTACCGTCTGGGGTAGATGCTGATATTTCGATGCTTCGTGAACTCTTATAACCAGCTCCGCTAGGAGGTTTGTTTGATAAGTTTCAAATAAATGTCCTAGTTCACTTAATTTTATAACCACGGGCGTGTTTTCCGTTTAACACGAATAATTCTTACTTATATTCATTTGCCATTGCGATAAAATTCGGGGCGATTGCTGCCTGCGGTGTGTAATGTTGAATCACATCGAATTGATGTGTCAGCTTTACTCTTGCTTAGCAAATATGGTAGCCACCTTCGTGTGTTCCGGACGTACTAGTTCTCGTTGCCGAAATGTTTTCGTCTGTCTGAAAGATGTGGTTCAATTGTTCCGGACTGGGTGGCGCTGTGTGTCATATTTAATATGTCATGGAAGTTACTAGAAGAAATATGTATGACCGTTTGAAATGTTGGTTTGGTTTATCACTCTTGGTGGATGGATGATACTGATGAGACCCGATAAGTCTGATCTATCAATTTCCATCGATTGTGATAAACAAATTAACACATTCGAACAATTAACCGTCTGGGGTAGATGTTTGATATTTACGATGCTCTCCTGTGAAACTCTTATATACCAGCTCGCTAGGAGGTTTGTTTTGATTAAGTTTCAAATAAATATCCTAGTTCACTTAATTATATATATATATATATATATATATATATATATATATATATATATATATTAATAATATATATTATAATTTATATATATAATATATTATATATAATATATATATGTATATATATATATATATATATATTATAATATATATATTATAACTTTATAAAGAAATAAAAAAAAATGAAAAATTAAAAAACTTTTCCACAGGTTGAAATAAAAATCTATTGAGTAAACGCGTTTCGTCATTAACATTGAAACTTCATCTCGTATTACAAAAACAATCTCACTTTATAATGAAAATTGAAACATTTAACAGAACGGGGTTCCCTAGAGAAAACTAAAATAACAAATAAGCAATTCATTCAGAGCTATTTAGTAGGTAAATTGAACATATTAAGAGGAGGAACGACAGAGGTTTACACCTCAATTTGGTCCCTTAACTTAAGGTTTCCCGGAATTTTTATATTTTAATGCATGTTCTAGGGATTACCCAATCCAGGTTGGTTTTATGGATAACTAATTGTCTAATTTTGTAATAATATATTATATTGTGATTTAAAGGTATGGTTTTCTGAAATAAAGATGGCACGCATAATTTAGAGTCAGTTTCTGCTTATATAAATACGTTGTGTTCGTGTATTCGAGTTTTGAAAATTCTAATAGTACGTACTAATATAGATTTTTCACAATCGTTACAGTCGAGTCTATAAACACCAGTACATTCGTCTCTGATGAATTTTAATCTTTGTTGTTTTTAATCAATTTTACAAATGCTATTGTGGTTTTAATGAAATCTTGAAATTTGTTTATGAAAAACAATTTCAGGTTTCGGAAGGTTTGCTCCCAAGTATGTTTAAACTGTTGAATACTCTACTTTCTCGGTATAAGTGGGTAAACCTTCTGAAAATGCCATTTCTATTTTTTCCCTCTGAATGAGGCTGTCAATCATATTGGGTGAATAACCATTATTTACTGCGATTTATTCAATCATGTGGAATTCCTTTTCGAAAAATTAAGCGATCGAACAACGGAATTTGAAAAAGTTCCTAATAATTATACTATGGTAAGCGGCTAATTTATGTGAAAAAGGTGAAGTGATGTTGCTTATCAATTATAATATCTGTATGAGATGGTTTATGAAAAAATTGAAAATTCGTGTTTGTTGCTTTTTCTGGTGATAGATAAATCTAAGTAATTAATAGAATTATTCATTTCAGTTTCTAGAAAAAAATTAAATAACGGGAGAAGTAAGGAATTAATATGAGTAACGAAATTATCCAATTGTCTATCGTGTACGCAGTTTAGCGAATAATGACGTAATCAACGTATCTAATACCAATAAAGAAAGTATTACTGCTGAAGTGGTTCATGATAGTTTTCTCTAAATTAATCCATAAAGATTTCTGATAACAAAGGGCTTAAGGGATTTCCATGATCAAACCTTCTTATTACTATAACACACGTTGCTAAAACTGAAATAATTTTGTTCTAAACAAATTTCCAGTAAAATGAGTAATATCTACCTTTATTAGTGGTATGAAAATTGTTTTAGAAATAATACAGTTTTTCGTTTAAAATTTACAGTTTCATTAGGCGCCCCCCCGGATAAAAGTGGGGGGCCTATAGGTTATAAACCAAAAAGAAAAAAAAAAAAATTTGTTCAAACTACTCTAAAGAAAATATAATTTTGAATTGTGAGGTATAAACAATATTTTGAATGTTTTTGATTAACTCGTTTTGAATTTTAAAAATGGGAATACTTCTTGGTTCAAATTTCGTATATTTCCATTAATTATGTCAATCAAAAATTTTGATAAATTATTAGATCGACTGAGAGCTGTTATATATGAAACTACTGCGTCTGATGGAGTAACCATATTTGTTGTAAACCCTGTGAAAAAGTTAGTTTTTTTATTTCTTATAAAGTTACGAATATGAAAACTTTCACCAAGTAAATGCCAATTCAATTCAACTTATAAATTACCAACGTACGTTGTTTGCTGGATTTATAAGTTATTTATTATCTATAAGCTGAGTTCATATTGGCGTTCTAGTTTTAACGTAACAAGGCCGATATGTAAGCAAATAACGGATGAGGTTGGATATATTGTAATCCGAGGCGCAGCCACGAGGATTATAACTAACCGAATTCGTTATTTGCGTATC